>BLBF01000054.1:1985008-2000974 GCA_015471245.1 Laticauda colubrina
ATATATATATATATATATATATATATATATATATATATATATATATAAAATATCCAATGTACTGCTTTTCTACCAACTTTATGGATGGTAGAAAAGGAATTATAACCCATTTGCACATCTGTGTACTCCACCCCTTTCCATATTTCTGCTTCAGAGTTGCACCAGAAAGGTGAGAAGACACAAAATATCACACTAACCTAAAAGGAAATAATGTATGTTATGCAATTAAACTATGTGTGAACCAAGCCACACATTTATATTGAAGCTTGCCACAACAGTGCCTAATCCCTTTCTCAGCTTTGACCAGGTTGTAAAAGAAAATGTGTTTCACAAAGCTGTTGATTACCTTATAGTAATCTGTTGACTTAATTTTGGTCATGCCTTATAGCTTGTGGGCATCTAGTAGGAAATTGACCTTATTTCTTTGAGCTGCTTCTTCCTTGGTCTAGAACCACACCATCTTTGAGGTCTAGCCACTGCTTCTTCTTTACAAAACAAAGCAAACATCCAAGACAGAAATGGCAGACAAAGTTTCTGCAGCTGAAACTATGAGTATAGATTGGTGATTAAACATTGAAGACATACCCTAAATGTGCTCCATTTGTTTCCACTGTGAAATTAATTTGAAAATCTTTAAGAAATTCATATTAAACTATTTTTCCTGGATCTTATTTCAGTACCAAATGCCTTGATAGGCAGGACATAAGACTCCTTAACTTATCAAAAGTTGCATTTAATGGCTGCCATTAAAGCTGCTGAAGTTGGGACACCTCCGAAATGGAAGAGAACAGAAAGAGTGTGCCAGTTTGGTGAGAACTTTTTTTATATTTTAAGATTTGAAAGGACAAGAATCTGTACAAGTTTTGACAGAAGTGATTAAGCGGCAATTTTAAACAAGAATGTCAAAGTAATATTCTTTTTTCATTGCTGGATTTTTTATACATGTTCTTAAATTTTGAAACTGGACTGATTTCTTTTTTTTTTTTCTTATTTATTCTTTTCTCCTTTTTGATTTTATAATATTTTAAGCCAGAGATTCCCTTATAGTTATTTTTTAAATACCTTTTTTCTTTTTTAATTAATTCTTATTATATTCTGCTTGGAAAAGGAGAGGGGGAAAGTGAAAGCTAAAGAAACTTTGTAACACTGCCAGCTAGAGGCTTGGAAGTATTCTGTTTTTTCCTGACCAGACAAAGCTGAGAAAGAGTTGAGACTTTGTTTCAAGGACTTTGCCTGGTTGATAAGATAGAAGGAAGAGCACCTGGAGAGTATTATTGCAGGTGCTCTTCTGAGTTTCTATTAGCAGCTGGAGTCTGGTGTTGAAACTTAGGAAAAGAAAAGGTGATAAGCCTTTGGAGAAGAGAGCTATAATAAGAGCCTTGGATAATTAAACAAAGTGCAGTGTGCTTTTCTTTCATTTTTTCTAAGCTGTGCTTACCCCCCCATCAGTTTATTTATTTATTTTTTTCGTAATAGCTATTTGGATTTTTGGCTTTCTGGAACTTGTCAACCTTTCATATTGGTCTCTTTATGGTTTCTTTTTATGTATCTTTTTATATTTGAGATCTCTTAGTTGGATTAAGGTGTTGAAGAACCTTTTTTTTTTAGTCTTTTTCCTCACCTCTTTGCCTTTTTTGGGACTTTACAATTTTTCTTGTTTTTTTTCATGTCTGTTTATGGTGCGTTTATGCCCTTTTTCTTAAGGTATACAAGAGCCTGAAGAAAGTTTTTTTCCTTTTTTCTTTTTAATTATTATTACCAATTGGTTTTTTTCTTTTTTTCCACTATTTTTACTTGGAATTGTAATTGGTTATTTCACAACTGGATTAAGGTCTAGAAGAATTTGAAAGATCTTGAATTTCTCAAAATAAGTAGGAAGTTAACAACTCCTGGTTCTTCAACTTCTGCTTCCTCCTCTCCACCATCTGGAGGACAACACTCAATACAGATAATGTTAAAGCAAGAAAAAGAACAAGAAAAAGTGAACCTTCAGATGATTATGCAAGGAATTTAAAATATTCAAACAAGATCAAGGAATATTGAACAAAAATTGAGAACATTGAACAAAGAACAGAGAACATTGAACAAAGAACAGAAAACATTGAACAAAGAACAGGGGAAATCGATGAAAAAGTGGAGAGCATCCAACAAATTATGATGAAGTATGATGAGAGGCTCCAAGAAATTGAAGAAGAAGGTAAACAAAGAGATAAGAAGATTCGAGACATTGATAACAGATTAACTGTGGTTGAACAAAATAAAAGTGGTATGCTGAGATGGGAGATGGACAGATCAGAATTTTATCTCAGATTTCAAAACATAGAGGAAGAAAAATGACAAAACCTAGCTGAGATAATGATAGAAATACTGGCCAAAGCTTCAGAAACAACTCAAGAGAAGGTGATGGATGGAATAGATGAGGTTTATTGAGTCTTTACAAGATATGCGATGAGAAATAGCAAGAGAAGTTCACATCAGATTAACAAAGAAAGCCATTAAAATGCAAATATTGCAAGTGGCAAGAGAGAAAACATTGATAAGGAGATTGTGGTCTTGAAACAAGTGCCCAGAAGAGTGAGAGAGATGAGAAGAAAATACCGATTCTTGACCAAATTGTTACTTTAAAAGGAGGTGAATTATAGATGGCTGATCCCAGAAGGTTTAATGTTCACATGGCAAGAAAAGAGATATAGAATTGATTCAATTGAGAAATCTGAATCATTTTTTAAATTTTTTTTTAAAGAGGAGAAAGAGGCAGAAAAAGAAATTTCACTAATTGAATTCCAAGAGGATTACCAAATGATGACTGGAAAAGAAGAAGGTGCAGTAGGGCGAAAGGAGGAGGCTAAAGAACTACGCGAACCAAGATCTACGAGAGCTGTTAAACCTAACTACAAAATTTAACCATGAAAGAAAAAAAAGTAATTACAATCAACATAAATGGACTTAATTCAGCTGTTAAAAAGGAAAATTTTTACATAAATTAGAGAAATTAAAATTTGATATAATTTGTCTACGAGAAGTACACATTAAAAAGCAACATGAACAATTGCTGAGACAGCCAAAATTAAAGAAAATATTTACTTGTTTGACACAATGCAAGAAAAGAGGAGTGGTCCAATATATTAAAGATATTATCCCAATGAAATTGATATATACTGATGATGATGGAAGAATAATAATGGTGAAAATAATAGATAATAATATAAAAACACTCCTGATTGCAATTTTTGCCCCGAATGACAATCAAGAAGAATTTTATAAAAAATTGCACATGAAAATAATTGAACTGGACTATGCCAGTATAGTTTTGATGGGAGATTTTAATGGAATTGTAGACAATAAACTGGATTATACAGCACAGAAAACAACAAAGAAAAGCAGAAAGATCCTCCCTAAATCCATTTTTGAAATGGTGGACAAAATAAACTTAAAAGAAACATGGAGAGAAAGAAATGCTAAAACCAAACAATACACTTTCTATTCAAATAGACATTTATCATGGTCCAGAATAGATATGATATGGAAGTGAACAGAATTGTCAACCAATGTTATAGAAGTAAACACTGAAACAAGTACTTGGGCAGATCACAATCCAATGACAATTAAATGGAAAGGACAAAGGAGAAGATCTAGTTGGACGTTAAATAACACTATTCTAAAAGAAAAAGACTTTACACAGTGGATGAAGAAAGAACTGGCTTTTTTCTTTAGAGAAAACAAAAAAGATACATCAATTCAGAATGTATGGGATACAATGAAGGCATATGCCAGAAGCTTGATAATAGACTATACTAGGAAAAGAAATACTATGAAAAGATTAGCCTCTAAGGCATTAGAGGATGAGTACAAAGGATTTGAAAAAGAGTTACAGAAAATGCCACAGAAAAAGGATATTAAGTTAAAAATGGATATAACCAAACATAAAATGGGTCTAACAGAAAAAGAAGAGCTAGCATAAAAAATTAGAGGTGCTAAACAGAACTATTTTGAAGATGCAAATAAACCAGGTAGATGGTTAGCATATAAACTGAGAAAAGGAGAAAGAATCAAGGAAAATATTGCAATTAATAGATGAACAAGGCCAAGTTTGCCATGGTAGCAAAGAGAAGAAGGAAATCATACGAGACTATTATGAGAAATTATACACACAAGAGAATATGGATAAGGAAAGAGTTAAACAGTATCTACAGAATGCTAATCTACCCAAGATACCTAAAGAGATTGAAACAATGTTAGAAAGCAATATCAAGATGATGGAGCTAACTGAAGCACTCAAGAAGCTAAATAATGGAAAGGTGCCAGGCCCAGATGAACTTCCAGCAGAA
This sequence comes from Laticauda colubrina, assembly GCA_015471245.1. Lineage (NCBI taxonomy): Eukaryota > Metazoa > Chordata > Lepidosauria > Squamata > Elapidae > Laticauda > Laticauda colubrina. Next base: position 1,989,337 of record BLBF01000054.1, read on the forward strand.
TTTTATGAAACATTACAAGAAACGCTGAACCTTCCATTGTTAGAAGTTATGAATGAAGTTATGCTAAAAAGGATACCTAAAACATGGTTAGAAGCTTACATTACACTTAATCCAAAAGAGGAGGCCGATCCATTACAAATTAAGAACTATAGACCTATTTTTTTACTAAATGCAGATTATAAAATTTTTGCTTCAATATTGGCAGAAAGACTTTAAAAACATTTAAACAGTTTTATTCATCCTGATCAAAATGGATTTCTGCCAAAGAGACAAATTAAAGACAATATGAGAGTAATTTTGGACACTTTGGAATACTATGAGGCTCATCCTGAAAAACAAATGGCTTTTATATTTCTAGATGCACAGAAGGCATTTAATAATGTGAACTGGCGATTCATGTTGTTTCTGCTGGAACAGATGGGCTTTACTAAAAAATGTACTCAAGCAATAGAAGCTATATATCATAAGCAAACAGCAAAGGTAATGATAGAGGGAGAATTGACAGACTCTATTGATATAAGAAAAGGAACAAGACAAGGATGCCCACTGTCACCCTTGTTGTTTGTGTTAACCTTGGAAGTGTTAAACAGAAATATTAGAGAAGAAAAGGATATGAAAGGGATGAAAATTAAAAAGGAAGAATTTAAACTGCAAGCATTCCCAGATGACTTGGTTTTCATCTTAGAAGATCCACTAGAAACAACATCAAAATTGATAGAAAAGATAGAGACATATGGAAAGGTGGCTGGCTTGAAAATAAATAAAGATAAGACAAAGATTCTGACAAAGAACATGTTATCAAGGCAAAAGGAAGAATTAGCAGACTTATTGAAAATCCAGGTCAAATACTTGGGGATATATTTGACAGCAAGATGCAGTACATTAAAAGAGAATAATTACATTGAACCTAAGCAGCAGATAGCGCTAGATTTGGGGAAATGGGAAAATTTACAACTGTCACTAATAGGGAGAATATCAACAATCAAGATGAATATATTACCCAGAATTTTATATTTGTTTCAAACAATTCCAATTAGGCTTGGAAAAGATTATTTTGAAGATTTAAATAAAATAATGTTGAAATATATATGGCAAGGTAAGAAGGTGAGAATAAAGTTAAAACTTTTGCAAGATGCTAGAATAAGAGGAGGTTTTGGTTTGCCTAATTGGGAGTTGTACTATCAAGCTACGAAATTGATGTGGGTAAAGTAATGGATAACACTAAGAAATACTAGATTGTTGACATTACAAGGACATGATCTGTTGTTGGGGTGGCATGCTTTTTTATGATCTAAAGGAACGAAAACACAGGGGTACTTTAGAAGACATTATATATGGGAGTCTCTGTGGTTAAATTGGGAAAAGACTAAAAGACAATGTTATTTGAAAATTCCAGTCTGGCTATCAACTATTGAAGCATTTTCTTATCCTGTAATATACAAAAAGGAACAAACAGATATGGTGAAATACTGAATGAAAAGGGTGAACTTAAATCTATGCAAAAATTAGAGGAACAAGGTATGAAGATTAATTGGTTTTCATATACACAAATACAATCAAGGAATGATGAAGATTTTAAAAGAGAACGTTTCTGTGATAAATTGACTGATTTAGATAAGATTTTGACAGGTGCTGATGAAAAGATGATTAAAAAATTATAGAAATTAAATTAGAAGAAGAACAAGTTAAAGAAACTATGATTGCTTGGGGGAAGAATTTTGGATATGGGATTGATTTAGAGAAATGGCAAAAATTGTGGTCTCAAAATTATAAAATGACAATGTCAACAGCACATAAAGAAAATTTGTATAAGATGTTTTACAGGTTGCACTTTCCCCCAACAAGAATAGCAAGAATGTTCAAGAATAAGTTCAAAAATTGTTGGAAATGTCATCAGACACCTGGCTCATATTACCATATGTGGTGGACATGTTCAGAAGCTAAAAGATATTGGACTAAAATCCACACGTGGCTGGAAAAAGTGACAAATAAGCATATAGACTTGAAACCAGAGATTTTTTTATTGGGAATTTTGCCTGAAATATATTGTAAAGATTTGAAATATCTGACTGTAAATGTATTAACAGCGGCTAGGATTATATTTGCTGAAAACTGGAAAAATGAGAAGATACCATCACAGGAGGAGATCATTAAGAAAATATTGGAATGTGCTGAAATGAGAAGAATGACATTTGAAATTAGAGAACAAGATGATAAACAATTTTATAAAATTTGGGATCTATTCTATCAATGGTTAGATAACAAAACATAGTAATGAAATATGTAGATTTTTTGAAAATAATAAATATATAAAGATGTATTTTTTTCTTTTTTTAATTATATCTACAAAATGATTCTAGAATAGATCTGGGAGGATAATATGAATTGTTATAAAATAAATGAAGTAAAATATGATTATTTTATAAAACATGAATGAATAAAACTACAGTCAACGATTAATAAAAATATTAATGTACTTGATATTTGATTGGAAGTATAAGAGGATATATAATGTAATTGTAATTGAAGACTACGAAATGGTAGCACAAAACAATTTGTCAACCAACTGGCACACTGTACATATATATATGGAAGATGGCTTAATGTTTTTATGTTTTGTTTGTTTATGTTTGTTTTAAAACCAATAAAAATTATTTTTTAAAAAAGCTGCATTTAAATCCAAACAAAATTTAATATCTCTCCTTTGAAACTCTATCTGGAACCTATACTTCATCAGACATGATAGGCTTTGTCATACAAAGAAAGTACAATGATTACTATGTGGATCTGAAACTGGAAATTGAAACTTAGTTCCTGAAAAACATTAGTGGTAGATGCACATTTTTCTGTGCTGGGGGACATATTTTACAGAGTAAAGGGATGCATACCATCAATTGTTGATTTAAGAATGAATTGTATACAATGAAGACTACGAAATGGTAGCACAAAACAATTTGTCAACCAACCGGCACACTGTACATATATATATGTACAGTGTGAATTGAATTGTATACAATGATTCATTCTTAAATCACCCATGCCCTCCCCATGTGTTCTTAGATTTTACTTTTATTTTATGTTTTACTGTAGATATATTTTGTATGACCTTAAGCCACTCAGAGTTTCCTAATGGTAAGATGGGAGGCCAATAAATGTGATAGATACATAGATAGATAGATACATAGACAGACAGACAGAACAGATTGATCAAATTTAGGCAATATTTTTAGGATTAGGGAGAAGATTGGGTTTTGATGGCATGATTTTCAGACAGACAGTCTGTCTGCCCAATATATCAAGTATGTTTTTTCTATAAAATGAATGAAGTTTTGGAAGAAAGAGAGAATATACATTTAACAATTAAAATAATATACATTCAGAAGACTATCATCCAAGACATGGTTGGTGTTATGGCAAATAGAGGGCCAGGGCTCAAATAAAGTTACATTTGATTGAATTAGTATCTTCTTTATTGTGATCATTTCCTACCTATTTGATAATCCTTTCTTTCTGTAACACAAAAAAAATACAATTCAATATGGCTTTGTATCTCACAGTCTTTCTACTTCCATTTTTATCCCTGATTTCAGAATAGAAAATCTATTAAAATGATGTGATCAAAAATAGCTATGTTGCTACTACATTTTAATGATGTAATCTTAGGCTGCTAGAATCCCCAGGTAATACATGAATATGGTTTTCCATCCTGTAATGGATCATCACCTACCAACTTCTATTAACTAAGAAGTTGAACTGGGTGCATATGCAAGCCGCTCCCCAAATTAACTTGTCCCTGAGTTTAACTATTTTTAGTTGTTTATTGAATTTATTTGATGCCTATCTTATAGCAAACAACTCTGGGTGGCTTCCAGCATATTAAAACATTAAAAAACCTAACCAATAAATATATTTAAAGGAGTAAAAATATAAATTCCTATCAAGATGCAGTCAAAAGATGAGGAGGGAGGAAATAGGACATGAGGGGGTGAGGAGAGTGATGGGATTGCCCTCGAGTTGCTAATCTTCCTACACTTAAGAGATGGGGGCACTTAATAAGACTTTGATTTACTGAAATGCAAATAGAAATCTCTGGGCATTTGGGTGTATTGATAAAACTTGTAACTTTCTGTACAGGAAAGCCAGATGAACAGATGGGATAAATATATTGGCTTTTGTGTATGTCTTCATCTCCCACTGCCTTTTTTTGCAACAGTGCTGTACCAAAGGACAAGATGATATAGGATTAAATTTTATCCTCCAGTATTTTTATGAAAAGCTCCTCCCAATGTGTTTTTTCCCCATTTATAAAAGTAGCACTTAGGCTATACCGATTGACTAAACATAACTTTATATTTAATAAATATAGATTTATATTTATTTAGAAGGAGCCTCTTAAAGACTGAAAAATGCTCATGCCTATTTACTTACAACTGGAAGAAAATGCATGTGCAGAATTCCTAAAATGGTGGTTTTGAAGTAAAACAGTGGCCATCCTTACTGCTATCAACCCATCATCACATACTCCATATTGTCCTTCTCTGCCCGCCCCCCCCCCCCACCATCCCAGCTTTGTCATTTAAACCATATTCTTGTGAAGAAAAAGTGGCAATTGTGTATTAATTAACCTACATGGGGCCAGGAAGGAAAAGAGAGGAGAAGAAAAAGAAATTTAGCTCTTTGGAATCTCCCTTATTTTAAGAAGGATTCCTCCAGGAGCTTTCCCTTTAACTGCCTTTGTTGGGCTTGGAAAAAGTGCACATATGAGAGAAATTAAGCTCTCGTTTTTAACAGAGACATGTGCCTGTCAAGACGTAACTAATAAAGTCCCTCAAGGCTATTGAGCTCCTGGAGACTGCCATTCATTCCGTTAGCAATGCTTACCCTTTGCAGAGTACGAAACCTAATACAGTAAATCATTTCATCTGCTGATTAATATACACCCAAAGTCTTTCCTTGAAGTATTTCTTCTGTTCCCTGCAACTGATGCTGTCAGTTTCCTAAGTGTCCAGATAAATAATTTTGTACTTGTTTAATTCATCAAGAAAAATATTATTTTATGCAATATGTGGAAATCACCAGTTTGTTGTTGTTGTTAGTTCCATCATTAACTGACTTCTATTTAAAATCTGAAAATAGTAACAATGGTATCTGGAGATTTGATTTTGTTGTCTTTGTTATTATTGAAGAGAAAGAAGATCCTTTGGGATTTGTTTGAATTATTACTACTATTATCGGATTGCAAATTTCAAAACTTGTGATTTACCATTGAATTCATAATTATTTTTATTGAACAAAAAAATAGTTAAATTAAGTAAATTATTAACATTTCATTAACTTCCCTGAAGTAGAACATATATGGCTTTTAGAAAGGTAAGTCCCATGTCATTAATCAGTTAAAGCAGTGGTCCCCAGCCTTTTTTGTATCAGGGACCGGTTTCATGATTATTCATTCTTCCACGGACCGGTACCTGAGTAACGCGAAACTCCACCGCCATCGGGACGGCTCTTTGTTCGAAGCTGCCCCCCCTTAGACGAAACTAAGGTGCGATGATTCCTTCAGCACCCAAACCCAGCTTTCCAGCCGAAAACCCGGAAGCACCGTCAAAACAAGATGGCGGCGCCCAAGCTTTGCGGCCCAGTACAAAATGATCCATGGACCGGTACTGGTCCGGGGACCAGTGGTTGGGGACCCCTGATGTGGGTGGTACAATGTAGCTAGGCAAATTTATGCTTAAGGCAGAGGAAATTAAAACTTACATTTTTCTCGGCATTTCATAGTGTAAGAACTGAGAACCATCTAATAATCCTGAGTAATTTGAAAGATTTAACTGTTATTATAAAATGTAGATAATAATCACTTACTATATTCCATTATAATATTACATATTATAATTCAGAAATTCATGAACATGATTACTTTCTCTAAATGACTACAGTGGTGTCATATAGTATGAGAAGCAGTATGACTACCAGTCACTGGGCCAGAAATAGGAACATTTTTACATCTTATATAAATTTACTTCTTACTCTTTTTTGCTCAGATAGCCTCTACTGGTAAATAGACGGTCTTCCATCAGATTGGACAGGATTGTATTTGATCTTGAATGAAAGTACTAGACTTCCTTATCTTATAGGAATGTTGCGCTTCGAAGAAGATGCATATATATACACTATTACATGACTGAATAAGTGCTTATTCTGCTTATGAAAAGAAACTGTGGTAAACAACAGCAAATTTAAATAACTGAAAAGAACGAAGAGAAGAACAAAGCTATCCAAATTAAAAATCATGAAAAAGATATTTCTCATATATTTTTCTCGATCAGTTATTTTAATTATTACTCAAAGCACATTTTTGTTTATTTAAAATTACAGAACTTATATTTTGTAATCAAAATCCATCTCTTTAATAAAACAAAATGCAACAGGCATGGGATTTAAATAGCTGCTTTATCAAAAAAAAATATTTTTGCTTGAGAGTGGGTCGTACTATGAGGCAATATAAGGCAAAATGTAGGGAAATTATTTATTCCATTGTTTCAATTACAGAATACCTAGCAATCATATTTTTATTATCATGATGGTCACATTTTGCTGGCTCTTTTTCTCAGCTCAACTTTGAAAACTCACCTGTCTAATAAAATACACCAATGAATTACAATTCAGCGATCAACTGTTTATATGATGCAATTTCCAACTGTTCTGTCCTAAAAATATTGTAGATTCATGTGTTTGAAAACTTCAATCAATACTTCTCTTTTGAAATATGATAGGAAATGTTTTACTTAACTTTCAAATTGGAATATATGGCTTACCAGTTAAGAGTTAGAAAAATTGCAGGCAATTCTCCAACCTCCTCTATTTAAAAAAAATGCACACAAAAATACTACTGCTATGCAAGTAAGATGAATTTTTTAAAGCAGTCATGTGTTACTTGTTTCAATGGTACAATGATGCATGACATACAATGTCATAATTTCCTGCCATTTAATATTTCAGCAAAACTATAAGAATCTTTTTCCCCTCAAAATTCTAGCATCACTTTCAATGCGAAAATTAATGTGCCAACCTTTTGATTACTCTTTCCCATAGTCTTATAAAATTTGGCAATTAAAAAAAAATCCTTCCGCTCAAAATGGTGGTATGCTTGAAGCTTGCTTTTAAAGCGGGAATCCCAATTTCACTGGATGTTTTAAATAAATCCTTTGATAAAGCACTTATTTTCAGTATTTTTTCATAGATAAAGATGGCTCTAACTTTGGTTATGGAATTTCATAGACCCATCAGTAAAAATTAAGAGATTTTAATATTTCAGAAAATCTATCAATGAGATTGCTAAAAGTCAATACCAATTTGATGGCACATAAACATAATTTAATATAACAAATAGGACCGAAAAATAAAACGATACAGGGAAGTATTCCTCAATCCTTATTAGTTTGTCCACTTGGCTATATTTTAAAAATAACACATGTGAATGTATTTTGTTCATAAATCAATATTAACTAAAACAATTATTACTACTTTTCTTTTAAATAAATATTTAATTTTTAAAAAGTTATTTATTTTGAACAAATCTGTTTCAGAACAAAAGTGTTTACTGGATCAATCTCATATTCCTCCAATTTCAGTGAATTGTTTTATTATTTGATTTACATACATCTTTCAGATCATATTTTGTGCAGCCTGACATAAACAGGGCATTCATAATAAACCATTATATACTTTTCTCATAACAGCAACAAAGCAAACCTCAGTAAAGCATTTTGTGGAATTGTAAGGATTTTAGTTTGGTGATGTCAATACATCCCTTTGGACCTGAAAAGATGTTCTGCTGTGTTATATCACGTGTCGCACAGTATATCACTTTTTATTTCCCATCCCTCAAGTATGGTATGCACACTGTTTAACATCTTAAAATCTCAGTGTAGGCATAATTTACACAAGCTGTGCAAATGCTTGATTTACGGAAGATGGTCTATGCAAGATTTATAGGAAAGATTTAGCTATTTTAAACAAGCTGTGAATTCATAAGAGTAACAGCATCAAGAATCCAAGTCTACCACAATTTTTTATTGTTATTAAAAAGTTCAAATAGAAGAAATGGAAAATGGTATGACCTCAACTCAAAGATAGCTTTCTTTAAGTCACCAGTTCTTTGCTTCAATTTTGTTCTTGGTCTTCAGCATTTATTTTTTTCTTGGTCTGTTGTGATCACAGAAGACACTGGTCTTATTATTTTGACAAAGAACTGCCACAATCCAGATTCATAGAGTAATGTGTTGAAAAAACTATTGCAGTAGTTGATTAGAAATAAGATCAGAAATAAGCATGTGCCAAAACAAAAATAAGGGGGGGGGGGAGCTATGGATTTTTCAATTTTAAAAACACATGAAAAGTCACAATATAATATATTTTTCTACTGTTTAAGACATCTGGTGTAAGCCTTTGGACAGCTATGATTACAATTGTCTTCAGGAATGGTACCTCCTGATTCATTAAGGACTGTAGGAATTTTGGTCTTATTACAAATTTGTAAGGCTATTTCATCAGACTCTTAAAGATGTTCTTATATAGTTCTGTTAGCCAAGAAAGTAGGAATGTGTTTCTCCTATGCTGCTTCTAAACTTTGAAACATCTGGATCTTTTTCTTTATCTTTTTTTGAATGTTTTAAAGAAATTGTTACTGATGTTTTTCAGTATTAATTCATCTATAGTTTAATTTTAACTAAACATAAATTAACATAATATTTTTAAATAATTTGGGAAAATATTCATTTATACCAATACATTAATATAGTACTTTCTCAGTTCTAAAAGTTCATTTGATAAATATGTAGATTTTTTCCTTACTTCCACTGACAGTAAATATTTCTCAATATAAAATACTTGTCAAAGATTTCCTTGTCAAAGATCTCCGGTGAATTAAAGAAATTACTTCTATAACTTAAAAAGCATACCTAATTTTCTAATTGTTTTAACATATTATTTTTAAAATGGGGTTACCTTCTGTTTATTTATTAACTAAATATTACATTTCAAAAGGACAGGTGAACTAGTATTATTTGTACACCTATATCTCCCATAAATTATAAATAGCCCTAACTACTCCTTTATTTACTATTGCCTGGAAATGACATTGCAAAGAAAACTATTATTCAAACTCAATGACTGTGATTACTGATCAAAGAAATATTCTGTACACGTAGAACATAGAGCAAGCAAAAAGCCAAGATGTGACACTGTGCCTAAATCTTATTAAGACATTTGTCTTAACACAATCCTGAAAAAATATCCATGACAGAATTTCTCCTTAGGCAATGTATTCTTTTCTTTTAAATGTATTCTTTTCTTTTAAATGCTAAATAACCACCTCCCACTAAAAAAAACTAACTAGTTGGCCATAATCATAAATATGTTTGGAATCACAACTTGTCCTTCACTGACATATAATATGGAAATATTTTTACAAATGTCATCTCATATGCTATTTTGTAGTTCAATGTTTTAGTATGGATTATTTATAAATATTGTTTTGAAGTGTTGAACTAAATATAAGAAGATTGTAACTGGTTCACATATCATTTTGCATTGATAGTTGTAACAATAATAAAAGTCAGAGCATATCTTTACTCCAATTGCCAATTAGTACTATGGGATATGCTGATGGGGTTGATATAACTTGGCTTCTAAATTAACCTATTCTCTGTATTCAAAAAATAAAGTGTACAGTACCATAAATTAGTCGTGAGAGCTAGCTCTAAGAAGGTTAGAAGCAAACAGTCTAAAACTAGACTAGTATGTTACACTGACTGGGTACAGATAAGAACTTATTGCACAGCATGGGCCAGAGAAAAATTTGAACCTTGATTATATTTGATACATAGCAATAACTGGAATTCTTTAGTAATGGTTATATTAGGTTTGTGGTTTTTTACAAGAAGCTTACTTATTGGATCTGCCTCAAAATATCTGTTTTCAGTTTTTAGTGTTGTCAAGAGAAGCCTGATATCAATTAAACCTTTGAGGCAACTCATAAATTTAATAAATTATTATTTATTAAATAATATTATTTGTTGTTATTCATTTTATATATATAAATATACGTTTTTTTAAGTTTTCACGGGTACTTACATGTGTGCTGTTTAGTCATCTAATAAGAAACAGTCCTACAACACGAACTGAAGGGAGAAAATGGATATTTACCATTTGATATACTCCAGTGCTGCACTTTCAGGAATCAAGCACACTGGGAAATCCAGTACAGGTTAGTCTGAGCAATATAGGTAATGAGGTCATCACTCACAGCTTTAAAGAGTGGGAGAAAAACAAACATACTCCCCCAACATTCTTCACTTCTTCCCTCACCACAAACCTAAGTGTTTGCTGTAGGTTTATCTATTTTCCACACATCAGATCATGTTCAGTGTGCCAGAGCCCTATTCTTCAAGCTTGTTGAAATATTGCTTTCTGAAATATGTGTGCTAACATTTGGCCAACACAACCACAAGATGATTTTATTAACTTGTAGCTCATTTCATAGACTGCTGCTCATGTTGCTAACATATGCTTGCCTACCATTTACTGGTCTATAATTAGAGGAGTCATATGTAAGAGATACTGAAAGCCTTTTTTTTTTTTTTGGTTCGGCTAAACAGACTGCTTAAATTTTGAGAAACAAAGCAATTTATTGAAATAAGACCACATTTCTGCCCAATTCTGTTCCTATTATTTAGAACACTTTAAATAACATGCATAATCAAACCATTTAAGAAAGTCTTTAGTGGTTTCCTAAGGAGACAAAACCTAGACTGTGATAATAAGGTGACTGAGACATAACACCAACCCACTATTTGGTGTTATATGTCTGAGTTTCAAGTCTTATCCCTTCCCTTGTACCTGGTGATTCAAAGCCAACTGTTGGCAGTTACCTCCATTCAAATTAAATAACCTATAAAATCTCAAAACAGAAAAGATAACTAGTGGGTTGTTATTTAAAAAAAGTGGAGATCTCTGGTGGTTTAACTAGGTCCTCCTAAGAAAACAACAGCCTGCTGGATTTGACCACAAGGCAATCTAGTGGCCTGTTTTTTCAGAAGTTTGCAAACATGGATAGAATTATGATAGCTTTACTGTTGCCACATAGCAACTAGTATTTGAAGAACATCACCTCAATTTTTTGAAGGAGAAAGACTTAGCAGCAACTGATAGGCAGAAAATAAAACTTGTCCATTATAGCTGACATTAGCAAATGTTATAGATTAAATATATACACAGTGTAAAATAATAGTGGCAACATACACAGAGCAACATGGCCATGAGAATGTCATCGTGCTTTCTACCCATTACTAAACCAATCACAATTTTTGTTTCCAAATTAAGAAACAATCCATGGTTTAGATTGGTTTCATGACCTTTGTTTTCAATCTTCCCAGCAATAGCTATAATAAATGAAGTAGAACCACGATATGTTAATTACTGTCCCATAATCTAAACCCCAATTTGAGAATTTCTCAAGAATTGATTTTGCATCCTGGTAAAATAAGGTGACAACTTTATAAAATTAATAATTTTCTGTTTGGAATGGAATGGGATAGGATAGGATAGGATAGGATAGGATAGGATAGGATAGGATAGG
>BLBF01000054.1:2000984-2021124 GCA_015471245.1 Laticauda colubrina
AGGATAGGATAGGATAGGATAGGATAGGATAGGATAGGATAGGATAGAAGAGTTAGAAGGAATCTTGGAGGTCTTCTAGTCCAGGGGTCTCCAACCTTGACCACTTGAAGCCTGGAGGACTTCAACTCCCAGCTTTGCTGGCTGGGAAATTCTGAGAGTTGAAGTCCTCTAGGTTCAAGTGGTCAAGGTTGGAGACCCCTGTTCTAGTCCAATCCCCTGTTGAGTTTATTAAATTTAAACAATAGCATCTGACATCATGGATTCAACAGTTTTATTTGAGAAAATCAGATTAAGCATCCAAAGCACGTTTTTGGACTATTTATTATAACTTTTTAAGTTAATTCAATTAGATAAAAGAAATAATTAAATTTGCCTTTTCTATTTTTTTTTAAGTTCCCCTCCACAAAAAATCAGATCAGCATGCTATGTGCTATCAAGAACAGCACTGAGTGGTTAAAGTATAAAGTTCAGGGGTTTATTTTTCCTGGCTAGTTTCTTACTGAAGATACAATTATATTTTAAAGGTTTATTGGAGACTATTCTTAGGCTTTTCAGCTGTGCTTCTAAGCCCTATTTTGTTTTTTTTGTTTTTTTCTGTATTACTTTCAGGAAAACCTCTGCTTCATATACCCATGCCAACAGAAGTATCAAATTGCTTTTAGCAACATTATTTAGTCCTGCTTTCAGGTTGCTGGAAAGGGTTCAGATTTATGATCGATAACAAACAAATAAAAAAAGCTGGGTGGATATATTTTTCATTGCCAGAACAGTAGTGCTTGGGGTGTTTTGTTTTTTGCTAGTCAGCATTAAATACAGATTACAACAAGGGAAATTTCATCCTAGGCCATTTTCTTTTTTCCAGTTTCTCCAGTTTTCAATCTGATATGCAGTTATCTTGTCTTCATTATTGATATTGAGACATGGACAAATGCAGATAATTTTCTGAGCCCCTTGGCAATTCTTCCTACTGACCAATAGGAAACATCCCCCCCCAAAAAAATTTCATCAGAGTGGCACTTCTGCATTACTTCAGAGGAAGAGGAATTACTGCATTACTGCAGAGGAAGTCCAATTAGGAAAAGAACAAAGGGAAATAGCACTCTTACAATAGCCATATTGATATGATGAAAGGAGGTGGGTGGTAGGAGTACTGATGGAAATATCTACATCATCTTGTCGTTATCAATATATTGCATATAAAAGTATCTGATGGACTAAAGGTATTTGTTACTGGAATGGGAAAAAGACAGTGGTATCTGGAAAAGCACTTTTTTTCCCCAAATACTTTTCACAGTATCAATCATCATTATTGCATATTATTATAATGATGAGAGTGGGGGTATGGGAAAACAAAGCACTGAACAATGAAGCAGGCAGACTCGAGGAATTGCACTTTTAAATTGCAGGCAGAATTAATTCCGGGTATTCTGATTGCAAATCTTTGCAATTATTCCCAGGCCTATAATAACTCAGGCAAAGCAAAAGGAGGAAATTTGGCAAACTTTTTTTATATATCCCTTTCTCTTCAGGAGTGGATTGGACTGTGTGCAAAGTGCCAAAATTCTCCCTTTTTTTTTAAACATAAGTAACTAACTTAAAAGGAACGGCTTGCTTGAGCCTGCAAGAAGTAAGAGAGAGCAGAGAACCAGCAAGTGACAAACTTCAATATAGCAAAAGAAACAATCCGATCTGCTCTGGCTTTAAATAAGCTGGTGCAAAGGCAGCCAAGAAAGAGGGCCAATTTGATCAGGCAGATCTGGAGCCAATTTTCAACTGGCACAAATTACTCCATAGATAACCGCCCCCCCTTCCACCAAAAAAAAGAAGCTAAATAAGAAGTATTGCAGCATAATATGAATTACATTCATGGCAGGGTCCCTTGAGCAAACTCAAATCAAACATTTACAATCCATTTCCAAAAGGCAATCAATGAAGGCTTCAGTTCTTAAACAGGAGATCAGTGATATACTTAATTATTATTGCTATATTGAATATATTCCCATCTTTGTTATGTTAGCAATCATCGCCATCATCACTGTAGGGGGCACAAAAATTAATGTTGAATTATTCCAGGTCTTAAGACTTGAACGTCACATAAAGATATAGCCCTTACTTGGCTCACAAGGTGTCGCAATATTTTTTTAGTTGAGCATAGATAAAGGAAGGAATTTGAGGGATCAGCCTCATAGGCTTTAAATATAATACAAACTATTCACAAGGACAGTTAAGCAGTAGTCATTTTTCAAATTGCTGCATCTCTGTTTACTATCATGCTCATCCATTTTAACAAAATGAAACTGTCTAAGCTTGTTGATATTAAGTGACACAGCAAAAACATTAGAACAGGAAAATGGACTCTAGTGGCAATTTAAAAGGAAAAGTTTTAGTGAGCAAAAACAGTGTCACTGAATAAAGCAAAACTAAATGAGCTGAAGTGCCTGCAGCCAAGAGACAAAAGAATTGAAACTCTTACAGAAACTGGTCATTCATATAAGTTTTTTATGAATTATATTTTATTTTCTCTGAAGACACTACTGAAGATTTAACCAGTCCAGAATATTAACCAGACAATAGATGGAGAAGCATTGTGCTGCTGATGCCAATTTTAAAGATTTGGGTTAGCCATGAATGTTTAAGATGTTGATCCAAATATTAATATCTGAACATATTTGGGATTGAAGAATTTAAAAGTATGTCCTTCACTGTCCTGCCTGAAATTTTAATATATGGATGACTCTTCAAAGTGAATGTAGGTCAGGGGTGTCAAATTCATGTTATCACAGCAGCATCACATGACGTATTGAGTCTTTTTTCCCTTTTACTAAACTGGGTGTAGGTATGGCCAGCACATGATGCATCCAGCCCGCAGGCCAGGAGTTTGATTCCCCTGATGTAGATGATAGAAATCTGAATAAAAGACTAATGGAATAATAGAGTTATAAGGGACCTTGAAAGTCTTCTAGTCCAATCCCATGCTCAAGCAGAAAACCATATACCATTTCAAACAAATGGTTGTTCAATCTTCTTTAAAAATGTCCAGTGTTGGAGCACCCACAACTTCTGCTACAAGTTGTTCCAATGATTAATTGTTCGGTCATGAAATTTCTCCTTAATTCTAGGTTGGTTCTCTCCTTGATTAGTTTTCATCTATTGCTTATAAAAATGAATATGAGAATATAACTGCTCTTATCACTGATTAAAAATAAAACGTAGAGCTTAATGTATAGGATTTTTTATTTATGTATGACTATAATATCATACTAATATCTTAATTTTTAAAAATGAAAACCTCTCAAATTTCTTCCACATAATGATACTTCAACATGATGGCTACAGTAGTAATGAGATGGATCTAGTTAAAAATTAATACGCTTAATATAATGTAGGATAGGAAATTAAAGCCATAAAGAGGGGAGAATGGAATTGTATTCTTGCCAGTTGTACTACCCCTGCTTTGGATGCAGTTGGATGAGGGGGTACTGGGAGCATGGGCTTCTCTAGGTTGTCGTGGCCAAAATGTAACTCACCTGAAGCAATCAAATAACTTTGACGATACAATATAATTTAGTTGAATGCATGCAAAAAATAATATGGTATAAATTGAACCTCCAGAAAACTTTGATGCTTTGCTGATTGGCCCGGAGCAAAAGCAAAAACAGAGTCTCAAAGGTCCAAGCTCCAGACCTAAACAAAAGCAGAAGCAACTTGCTCTGGAAACAAAAACTTTTGCCCCAGTGCAATGGAAGACAAAGAAAGGCAAAGGCAAAACAATTAAAAAGTGGAAATAGTGAAAATTACAGTTTGACATTGCAATGTTTTAGATAAACACATCCATGTCACTTTATCTGAACATGAACAAACACAAGGTTGAATACAAATCATGGTATCTACAGAAAACAACCAACCATGGGAGAAATAAGATACACAGAACCTTTTCTCTCTCGCTCCAACCTTCTTAGGATTTGATTGAGTTGCCTAACTAATTCCTACAGATATTGTCCCTGATCTGCTGACACATTAATTTGGCTCACTCCTGCTCAGCATCTCATGCTTGTCCCTGCAGAGCTTCAACAAAATGCCTCCATCACTAAAACCTTAACTCACAAGGTCCTCCCGAAATAAAAACATCCTTGATCAAATTCAAATTCCTCAATTGGGTTTAGAATTAGAGAGATTGCAAAAACCACCAGTACGCTGCAAGTGATTGACTCCTCCCTCTGTCATCCCTCACATCCATGTCACAACAGGGTCCAAACCATTAATAAACAATTGTCTCGAGCAGGACAGGCTCTATCTACCTAAACAAAAAGTATGAACCATAGGGCAGAAATCCAGAATTAACATTTGAAAAAGGCTTGCGGCTTTCTTTGCCAGCACCAATGCTCATCAGGCAGATTTTAATTCAGAAAGTAATTTGCAAATGTTTGGTCCACGGGCAGAGCCAAGAATCAGAAACATTTTTGATAGTGCCATATTTCCAAACTGTGTTGAAAATTGACTGTTCCCTTATAATTTTCAATAAATATTTTATATTGTCATCATTAATTATAGTCTAAATCCCAAGAAATAAAGCTGTTATGAAATTATATTAATTTCAGGATGGCGTCAATTTGTGTGACTTTCTTTAGCTTATTACCTATTGAATAAAAATTTCCATGGGACACATCTTTCATTTTCGCTCTGGTTGATTTCTCATTCCTAAATTATGTCTAAAACTTTTGAAGGTTAAAATACCAGTAACAGCTTCTTACATTTGCTTTAATTGTTTTTTTAATGACCTACATATTTTGCCAGCTGACAAATTTATGTGCTATGTAAATAAACATTTGGCAGCAGTTATTTACTTATGTAGTGCAATGTAAGTATACTTAATAAAATAGATGCATCTTTAAATCCAGGAATATTGAAATACAAGTAGTCACATGCTCCAGGCATCCAAACAACTGTATGACTAGCTTCAGATGCAGATAGGAAATTTAAATATACTTTTTCAAGACCATTCTGACAAGACAGAGTGAAAGGATCACTGATTTTCTTTCTATTTAAAGTGCATTCAGCTATGCAATAATGTTGCTACCTATTTAAGCAATAAGTATAAACACTGTCTTTTGATTAATGTTTATCTTTTTGTATATTCCTAAAATGTATCCAGTGAAAGCATGGTCCTAAAATATATAAAATACTCAAGCATTATGACTTAAGTACTGGGGACAACTGACTCTTTGCTGGGTAGAGCTTCTATTTTTGAAGTAATTTTCCTTATGCAAATTTAAGGAAATAGATGTTTAAAAAGGCAAAAGTTCCATATGTCAGTTGTAATAAGCTGCTTAAGCATCAGTGTTGAATATCTTTTGCAAATTACAAACAATACATAAAATATAAGTCTCATACTACAACTCTAACCACACAAAAGTATAGCAGCCGTTCTTTTAAACTTGTTTGCATGCTTGATATGGCACTGACCCAGCAGCTTTGATAGCAGCTAAAGCAATTTCTTGCAAGATGCTCCAGGAGAAGATGAAACAACCACCAGAATCCTGGCAAACATAACATGGAGAAGAAATGCTTAACCTGCTTGAAATCCTTTAATGAGTTTTCCCAATGCACACAAGAGAGAGAGGCAATCCACATAAGCTTCTTATTCTAAACAGGCCCTCAATAACTGAATTGGCATAAAGTGACAATATGTTTGGCAGTGGCTAAACTTTATAACTTAGTGGGGGAAAAAAGGTTAGAAGAATACCGAGTAGAGGCAATTTAGTTGTTTTTAGGAAGAGGAACTGCCACTTGGTCCTTGTGACATATCTGTTCACCTTTGCAAATACAGAATACAGGGAATCAACTACAGGTAGTCCTTGACTTGCAACTATTCACCTAATGACTGTTCATTACAATGGCACTGAATAAAGTAACTTATGGCCATTTTTCACACTTACAACCACTGCGGTATTCCCATGGTCATGTGATCAAAATTTGGATGCTTGGTGACTGACATATATATTTATGATGGTTTGAGGTGTCCCAGGGTCATGTGATCACCTTTTGCAACCTTCTGACAAACAAGGTCAATGGGGAAGCCAGATTCATTTAACAGCTGTGTTACTAAGCAACTGCAATGATTCATTTAACAACTGTACCAAGGAAGGTTGCAAAATGGGACAAAACTCACTTGATAACTGTCTTGCTTAGCAATGGACATTTTGGGCTCCACTGTGGTCATAGGTCATAGGTCGAGGACTGTCTGCAATGGTAGGAAGTAACAGTGCAGAAAAGGCAAAAAGAAGACAACATTACCAGTTTATAACTTTCTGTAATGTAGTGGCATTGGAAGAAAATTGTTCTTTGCCTTAGAATGACTACCAGAAAGCAAATTATGATGCCACCAATAGTATCCAACTATGCAAATTGTAGGCAGATTTTTTTTACTTTCAGTTCAGCAATTTCTTGGACTACAAAAAAATCCATCTGAACAAGAAGAATCCATTCATCCTCCCATAATAAAGCAGGTGTTAGAACTGAACAAGGTATTCAAAAATTGCACGAGCAACCATCTTTCCAGGATTGTACCATTTTAGAGTAGAGTAGCAATTCTTAGACATAAAAGCAAACACAAAATTTAGACTGGAACTTTTTTCACAAAAACATAAAAATCCTGTGGAATCAGACCAAAGAGCTCCTCAATTCAACATCTTCACTCACAATGCATAATCATATGCAATAGGAAGTTTTTTTGTTTAGATTATTATTTTTCAAAGGTTTATTGATAGTGGTAACTTTCAATAGCCATGATGTGACATGTTTATAAAAGAAAAAGAAATAACCACAACGGTTATTCAATAAAATAATATTACCTTTTATATTGTTTATCTTTGGATACATTCAAGAAGGGATTATAATGAATGTTATTTCTTCCTCCATACAAAATTAAAACTGGAATTGGTGCTCGTGGTATATATACAATAACATTTGCCACCTACCAAAACCCATAACACTTACTGTATACCTACCCAGCAAGAGCTATAAATGATTTCTGTAATAATTCTTATCAATGGAAAGCTGTTACATCTTCACTATAATAAAGTGATCCAAAAACAACTGAATCACTATTTTTCCTCTGGAGCACATATTGAGCTATCTGTTCAAACAAAAGCTGCTTATTAGGAAATATAGCTTTCATCAAAATATTTTTCACCTTTTTTTAAAATGGGAGACCTTTGGAATCTTTGCTAGATTAGTAGAGTAAAAGCAATTTTATTTTAAAACTTCCCCTCCCTCTAAATAGAATTTAAGAATAATCAGCAGAGAGCAATCAAACATACCGACCTGGATTTGCTGCTGCAGGAGATTAATTTTGTGTTGCTGCTGCAGAAGTTGCTGCTGTTGTCTTGCAATCTGTTGGAAATAAAATTTCCATTAAATAAAATAGAGATATTGAAATTCAATATTATTCAGAGAGAACTAAGTCTTCTTAATAAATTCCAAGGCTTTGCTACACTCTTCCATGAGTTAACTACAACACCATAAGAAGGTTTCAAAGATATTATTCACTAACCCAATCTTTAAAGCATAGACAGGAATACCTGGTTAAGTCATCACGCATTTTATTGATTTACATTTTTAAACTGCCTATCAGGTAATGGCCACTTTAATCAGGAGCAGATTAGAACAAAGGGCCTTCTCTTTCAGGTCAGCAGGGGCAGCCCCATTTTAAATCATCTTATTCTTTGTCAGCCTTCCAAGGTATACCAGACAGGAAACACAACCAGATTAACTAATTTTTACTTTAATGTAAGGCTACATTAACAGAATCTTGCAAGCCTGAAAATACAAATATCTCTCCATCTCCTTTACAGCCTGAGAACTTTGACACAAGGGTTCCTTCTGAGCCTCTTTCTCCTCCTATTATGCAGCTGCAGGCTGTGCATCTCTTATCTGACTGTTTACTAGAGAGCCCCTGATCTCGCAAGGTCATTCACATAAGCTATTACATTTTTGGAAATAAGTTTGCGACGTTGTTGCAACTCAGTCATGTTGACCTCTTTGGAACTCTCTATCCAAAGCAGACTTTTTGGAGAGTGTTTGTACTGTATGCATCATTTAACTACAATTTCACTGTTGGAAAAAGCTTCTTCTGGAACTGGAAACTACATATGTATTTATTACCTCTGCAAAATTATATTTCTCTTTCAGTGGCCCTTGTTTGCTTTATTTTTAGCATTAATTTCATTTTCTATTGTTATCCTATGCTTGGTGTGTTTTGAGTAGAAAGTGTACTGCTTCTACAATACAAACACAATAACCATAATTATGTTTGCTATTATTTGACTTCATTGTGTTATCATTGTTGTTCTAAAAGATTCATGTTTTATTGTTATTACATTGCTTTTTACTGTCAGCTACTGTACTTGTTTTGAATTATATGTTTGGCATTATATCACGGTTTCTAAGTTTTAGATATGTGATTATATCTGTTTGTTAATCAGAGTTATATAACCTGAAATAAAGAAACAGTTTTAAAGCTATGTTACTATGTGTTTCAGTTGCACTGCTATTTAAGAGAATCAATTTATTGAATTTAAACTACTTTCAGGTTGGGGACAGCAAGAAATCCTAATGTCACAAGGGGAAAAAGATCAGCAAATAGAGTAGTTTACTTACAATTTGCAATATACCCTCATCTACTTTCTTTTATTTATTAATAGATTTATTTTAATCCCGCTTTTCCTTCAGAACCTCAAGATGGCAGACAAAGCATCACTTGCTCAATTTTTCCCCATAAAAACA
This sequence comes from Laticauda colubrina, assembly GCA_015471245.1. NCBI lineage: Eukaryota > Metazoa > Chordata > Lepidosauria > Squamata > Elapidae > Laticauda > Laticauda colubrina. The sequence goes on from BLBF01000054.1 coordinate 2,009,769, forward strand.
CATGTGAATTAATAATTTTAAGATATGGGATGTATAATGGGCAAATATAATGCTCAATACATTTTATCTGATGTTCTTTTCCAGTATATATTTCTGGGCTTCTACCAAAGTGCAAAGACACTGCACAGGAAACTGAGAAAAAAGGACATTAGATAAGATTTATATATTCAGATTGCACGCAATTCCGTAGCCTTTGTAGTCAATCCAAAAGAGGATTGTCTTTTTGTCCCTAAGGTTGGTTAAAAAGAACTTTCCACATGTGGAAGAATGGGTTAACCTACTATTTTGACATTAACATGTTTCTTTTCTAATTATAGGCCTTTATTTGATATTGATAAAATACACAGAAATGGACTCGCTATCCTGAATCTGAAGCAATAGAATTCTTTTTTCCAAACTTTTAAAATAAGTTTGTAAAGTTTGTCCAATTGCCTTGGGTTTATAAGATTCCCTCTTCCAGTCCTGTACATCATCAGGTCCTTTGGGAATTTTAGGAAGAATTACTTTCAGGGCTCAATGTTATATTTTAGCACATTGCCTTTTACCATATTTTTAATATTTTATTCACTCTCATTGTGGTATCTTGTTATTGTAAGCATTCTTTAAGGATTGGAAGGGGACAGGGCTAAATGAAAAAAATAATATAAATTCAGTAGAGTCAATAAATCTGTACTTAAGATGCAACTATGCAGAGATAGGCATCATATTAAAAGTTTGTATCCAGGTTATGACCAAAACTTTAATAAAATCAGCTCCCAAGATTTACAGATTTTAAATGTTCATACATCATTCACAGCAGTTATCAGTACAATATATGAGCAAATGAATGTTCATAGCCTTACAGAAGCCAGTGAAGTAGTCACACAGCATCTAATATTGATGGTGTTTGTGATTAAGGAGAAGGAGAGAAATGAAGAAATCTATCTGGCTACACAGCAATTACCACAGTGCAATCTCAATGTACAGGGCTTGACACCACCAAAGATGGCAGAGGAGCACCATGTGGCTCAACTCCTGAATTTTATTTGCGAATTGGTTGAGCTACATGCTCGCTTCATTGAGCATGACAACCTAGTTTTAAGTGTCATTTAATTTTCATTTTGAAATATAATTACAAAGTGTTCACTGTAAGATATCACTCGTCTGCAAATGTGTCAAGATTAATTTGTGCTAGCTTATTCACAAGTGTCAATAGTTAATTACTGTGTCATCTCTGGATGACTAAATGACATTCTAACTTCTGATTTTTTACAGTATTCCTTTATGTTATTTTCCATTAGGGACGAGTCCGTATTCCTCACATGTGGACAAATATTCGAGCACATAAAATACCAGACGTCACAACTCATTAAAATCAACAGAGCATACTTTGTGGTATATGCTCTATAAAACATATTTAACTGAAACGATAATTCTGGTTTAAAGTCAGGTTCCTAAAAAGTGCACATTAATTTAAAATGAATGCTCAAGGAACTCACAGTCTCTCTTGTTCTTAATTTTTTTTACACAAAATTTCTGATGGTTATGTAGATGCCTCTTATATGTTTCAATTTTCTTTGAACTTCAAATGATCAAATAATGTACCAATTATCTTAACAATATGCATTTAATAATTATCTTATAAACCAGTAGGAAACACAGTCTTATAGCATTGTAACCAGTTTAGAAATATTGGAATCCAGAGGAGTAATCTACTTGTACCAGACACAAATTAATGAAGTCTATGGGATCATTTATTCAACTCTTCGGAAAGGGAAAATATAATTCTAAATAAACTGTTAACCATCATTCCTATTACACTCAACAAGATATATTTCATGGCTGAATATAATTTGTATTTTGAAACTTTGTGTGTGTGTGTGTGTGTGTGTGTGTGTGTGTGTGTGTGTGTGTGTTTAAAGCAGCATAATCCATATTAATAGCACATCATTCCCATCTGTGGGGGAGTCTGATAAATTTCTAAGATTTGTAATGGGGTGGCTAACAAGAATCTAAATAGTAACAATACAAAATCTACATGGAGTTGGTTAAGATCAGGAGTGTTAAGGAAAAATAATGAAGGTTCTATTTTAGCAGCTCAAGAATACACTTTGACAATTAATTGCATGAAGGCAAAAATTCAACCGCAAATGTTGCCTTTGTAGCAAAAGGCTGAAATAATTGGCCATTTGATCAGTGACTGCAGCAAAATTTCACAAATGGGCTATAAGCAGCATCATGATTGATTTGCCAGGATTATTCTTTAGAAACTGCAAGGTGTTTGGATCTGAATGTAGTAAAAACGCTAGAACCATCAAGTTGAGAAAGTTTGGGAAATGAGTAGGTTAAGTTCTTATGAGACTTTAAGATTTAAACAAACAGTTAATAACATGCTTGATATAACATGGTATTTTGTCACTTACCTGTTCTTGCTGTTGGCGAGCAAGATCCATTTGTTGCCGCTGTTTTTCAATTTGTGATGCTGCCAGCTTTTTCTGTTCGTCATGGGCAGCCAGAAGCTGCTCCCGTAAACTGATGAGCTGGGTAATCATGGCAGAGAGCTGTCGTTCTTTTTCTGCTAAGCTTTCAGGGGTACCTAAAAGAGAAACAAAAGATGGGACATAAATAACAGACAAATAAACAATCAAAGGACAAAACTATTTTTATCCTAAAGAAGGCAACTTTAAATATTTTATTAGGACATATATTAATAAACTATGCTACTGCATTTTTCAGAAGTAGGGATCTTTCACTATCATCTGGTAAGAGACAACAGATAATTTTTCCCTTCTGACAAAGAGGTAAAATTAATTAGGTAATTTGCAGCAGCACGTTCCTTTTTCCCTTCCATTCAAGTATAATGGCTCTTTAATGAATTACAGCGTTCACAAAAAACAGTAATACAATGTCATCTTCCCCAATTAAATAATTTTAAAGAAACAAAATATAAAACAATCCTAAATCCTATTTATTAAAACAAAAAAAAATCTACTTTTTAAAAAAAATGATAGCATTCACAAGAAATGAATATATTGATAGATCGTGACAAGATATTTTCCATTTTTATTTATGAGAAGCCACAACATAAACCTTCATTAGGATCGAAGCCAACTAGCTAAACTGAACCTAGTTTATACAGGTAGCCATCAACTTACATCCATTTTTAAAAAATCATTAAAAATTATTTAAAATTAATTTACAATGCTGTAATTTTTTACAAAAATTAAAATTTACAATGCTGGAAAGAAAAAGATTGACAACCAGTCTTCACACTTACAAGCATCACAGCATAACCATGGTTAAGTGATTGATTTTTGGGGCACTAGGCAACCTTGGCTTGTATTTACAATAGCATCTTAAGTCATGTGGATCACTATCCACCACCTTCCCAGATGTCTATGGAGATTCTCAGTCATCCAGGTCAAGGTTGTCAAAGAAGCTTCTTGGATGAGAAGCGAAACGTCTTCAAAGAAAAACCAGGAAGTCCAGTTGCCTTTTGAAAAAGCACCTTAGGGACACCTTCCCGGATGATCTCTGATTAGTAAAGTCAATGAAGGTAGCCTATTTGCTTAATGGCGTGATTCTATTAACAATTGCAGTGATTGGTAAAACCACGGACAACTCACTTAAAAAATGTCTTGCTTAGCGATGGAAATTCTGGTCCACTTGGGGTCATAAATTGAGGACTACCTGCACATTCCTTAAATATATACCTGTTGAAAGAAAACTACACATAGCACAATTATAATAAAATAAAATTAGTAGGCAATTGAAGTGAAAGGTGAGCTTTCAGACTGAATGGCCATGGTTTAGTTTTTGTTAGATGTCAGAACAAAAGAAAACTAGGCCATGCCTATTCAGCCCAGAAGCTGATCGTGGCTTTGTTGATGTCAACCATGAACACCTACATCAGGTGTAGAAAGGATTAGCCAGAAATTATTTGCATTAACCCACTTGTTCTTCCTAGGATTATCAATAAATAGTTTATTTGTTAAATTGTGATTTAATATCAGAATTATCAGATTATGTACTCTTTTGTCATAGCTTTCAGAAAATCATTTTGATGTAAATTTCCTTATTGAAAATACCTACAAGAATCTCTGAAGCACTAAAAATGAGAGAAGATATATCTGAAGCTAATAATGCTTGCAAAAGCTTACACAGACATCTGTCTGCACAGTTGTAATTTTCCAGGGACTCTGGTAGTTATAGACTATATTGGTATGTTGCTATGATAGCCCAGCATCTGTCAGCCTTTCATTTAGTTCTCAAGTTTCAGACGCAACAAGAAGCAGCAAAAACTAAGTAGGGTCAATCCTAGTTAGTAGTTGGGGGATAATCATTTCATAACTTTTGAGCAGACTGAGATACAAAAAAAAAAAAAACAACCCTTGAGAACAGCAATGTATTTCCACCATGGTACAAAATAAAACTGCATGGCTATTCCAATAAGAAGTGAAGTTTCAATCAAGGACATTGTTACTTTTTAGTGGGTTTTGAGCTTTTTTCTCATACTGTCAAAGTTAACCTTGAAACAGGATTTTGTAAACTATATTTATACCAAGTAAAATATTTCTAAAATATCAACAGTTTAACAGCTTGATTTCAAAGAATTTTTTTCTTTTTATCTTCTGTAAAATAAGTGCATGCCACACATGAAAAGCTGTAAGATTGAAAAGCCAATTATTCAGTATATTCTGTACAAAAAATGAAGGCACAAAAGCTATAATGTACACAACTACAAATGCTAATAGTAATGTTACACTTTCAGGTCTGAAATTAAAGTGAAGTTCAGAAACTAAATTGAACAACTAATAAAGTATTAAAAGGAAAGAATTAGCAATTGCAGCTGGAAAAAATCAAAACCAGCTAACATATCTCCTGTGGAAAGTCTCCTCCTTTGCACCAGAAAAACAGAATTATACTTTTATACATATCTCATTTCTTTCCACATTGAAAAATTGGTATGCAATCAATGTTTTTAAACATTTGATCAGCCATTATGAGAAGAAAAAAAAGATCATTTGTGAACAGTTTCAAATCCAGTTTTAGACATCAGGAATAAAATATGCATTCCACAACTTTTCCTTAAAAAAAGACAATGTAAAGATTAAACAGTAATGAACAGGATAATGTTAACAGCTAGCTAACATTATAGCGTCCAATATTTCATTATCCTTCCTTTTCTAATAAATGTTTTCCTTCTATTAATAGGATACTAAAACTGATTCATACTTTTTGAATGTATTCTGAATGTCTACCAAATGTCTGAATTAGCAGAATTCAATTCATTTGGAGGATGCAGTATTTTATAGCTTACTATGGTCCTTAAAATGGGTGCAAGGCATTAACATAGCTCAGCCAGTGAGCTCATTAAATAGTTAGAGCAAACCATTGCTCATAAAACCATTGCTGTTTCATAAAAGTATTAAGCATATAGAATGGTTTTTATCTATGCATCCTAATAATGAAAACTGAAAATACAACAAACAAGAAGACACACAAATCTTCAAATCACATTTATACTAGATAAAAATAACCTATGCCTCAAGTAGCCGTTAGGCTTTGCATGTCCAAATCCCAGGTTACGTCTTTCACATCCCTAATAATTTTATAATAGGTTTCATATGAATTGCTTTAACACCATCCTAGACAAGACTATTTCAATTATCATGGAATGCAAATTGGTGGCAGCACCATGAATTAAGGGATGGGGATAGGTATATTTAAACTCACATGGATGCACAAGGTAATCATTTAAATATAATTTCAATTTTCACCAGATACACAGCAAGATATAAGGTCAGGATAGAATATTGTACATTCTACCTGACCAACATTTCAGATAGAATATTGTACATTCTACCTGACCAACATTTCAGCCTGTGTACTAAGATTTTGTTGATTGGAAGTAGTCAATTTTAGCTGCAGCATAGAGTAAATTTTGTTCCATTGGGACAAATTGTACTTCCATCTGTAGCAGGGGTCTTCAAACTTGACAGCTTTAACACTTGTGGACTTCAACTCCCAGAATTCCTCCTCCAGTCATGTTAGCTCAGGAATTCTGGAAGTTGAAGTCCACAAGTCTTAAACTTGCCAAGTTTGAAGACCCTTGATCTATAGCAAGATAGCTGTCATCAGATACCAAAGCTGCAAATCAAGTTTCCATTTATGTTTGAAAATAATCTTGAGAGTCTCCTTTCTTGTTTTGTCTTAAAAAGCCTCAATCACAAGAATTATTGTGGTCAACTCAGAACTACCATAGATATCCCTGTCATCAGACACCAAAGTAGGAATATGAAGTATTAGAAAACCATTTATACCATTCATGGATTAAAGTTGACTTTACTGCACGATTGCCTTGGACTGTATACATCAAGGGCACTTGTACAGAGTTGCTGCTGCAAAGCCAGCTGTAATCTAACCTTCTTTTCCTTTTTCATATATGAAGCCAAGAAGCTTTAGGAAAACTGATACAGGTTTCTCAGGCTTCCATATATTTTCCTATTGAAGTGAGAAAACAAGGAGGGGAGGAAAGATGGCAATAATTAATTAACTCCCTAGCCATTCCCACTAATCTATTTGCAGTGGTACAAATGCAAATAAAAAACAAAGAAATTAGCTGTTATGGTTGCGGTTTTTTTGTTTAACCATTATACATCATCAGCTTTTTGTTACTCACGTGCTATCATACTCTTAATAAATTATAAATAAATAAGCTTTTCAGCTAAGTTGAAAAGAACATATCTATTTTTAAATAATGAAGAATTTGCAGGCCAAATTCTTGCTGAGGACCGAAGACTATCCTGACCATAGCTCTCTCATCAAATAAAGATACCAGCTTCCATAATATATTACCCATGACACCTGCACCTTTTTCTGACTTTAAACTGGATCTGTCTGCTAACACTAAAGATATGAGGAGAGGAATGCCACCCTCCCCCACCTCCAGATTTCCAATGGATTCTTCCTTATCCCCAGATCACATCTGTCTTGAGTTTCTCTCAGATTTGTCAGGTGGATCAGTGCTCCCCAGGGTCTGCTCCAGCTGAAGTATTTTAATTTGACTAAACACCTGATTTATTTTATCTCTCCGATGAGAAAGACAGTTTATCTTAATAGAGCCTGTCAGCCCACAGTCCCATTCAGAGCAATTTACAGGCAGCCAGGGACGCTGGGAAAGAAAAGTGCTGTAATTCTGTATTTTATTCTCCTCCCGAAAGCACCTAAAAGCAGCTATTCACAGCTCCTTGCATGTGGCATTTTAGGACTGAATTAGCTTTTTATTCAAGTAACTACATTTGTTGTGAATAGCTTATCTGTAAAATTGCCACATTCACTACTGATTTTATTAACCTTTGGCTCTGTTGCAAAATGGTCTTCAGTTAGGAAGGACCTTTAAATTTGACATATATTTTTTTCAAGAGACCTTTTATTCCAGCAACTTCAAATTTACTGAATTTGATCCATTGACTCCTTTACCAGTATATTCAAAACTTTTATGTCTCAGTGGGAAAATCAATATCATGTGCAGAAACCTTTTATTTTAATTCTAAAGATGACACTTCCCTCTAACAGACCAATGATGGTACATTAACTGCTGTCATCATTTGATGGTTCTTTAAAAAAATAAGATCCTTACAACTAGCTCTTTGGTTTATTATTGCTGCATATTTCCATTGCTTTGGAAACTGTATATAAATCAACAAACTGAAAGTAAAATATTTATTTAAGCAAGAAGGTATATAAGCAGAATGTTTGCCTCTTTGCTCCTACAGTATTCACTGCTAATGAGACAAGTTCTTTTTAAAAACCGAATAGCATTTTTGCTGGGAAATCCATTACAAGAAACAGAATCAAACCACATGAATAAATCTGTATGCTTAATTGAACTTCCCCTTTCTTCACATTAACCTCCTACCTGTCCAAAGCTTTTCCTTCAGAGCAATTGTGCTTATGTAGAAGGAAGAACAGGTAGATTCAGAACTGTGTTATAAATTTGTTTGAAAAGATAGATGTTCCCATCCCAATAGAATGCAAAAGCCAAAGAATCATTCAAACTAAAACTAATAGATATAAATATCTGAATGTAAAGTGTTTTTTTTTAAGATATTGAAAGATTAGTATAAAATTAAAAGTCTTGTTAAAGATAAAAGCTGATTTCAAAAATGTTGCATATTATACTATACAGATACAGTAGTCCCTAGTTTTGCAATGGGCTCTGTTTCTAGTCTCTCTCTTAAGTCAGAATTGAACATAAGCCATAGCAATATTACTGTATAATATTGCAAATGTCGGATTATATAATGAACTATGGTGCATTTAACTTGAATGATTGTGTTTGTAATTTGATATATATCTGTATATATGTGTCCAAAAACATGGGTAGAATGCTCAATATGAAAGAAAGTATTTGATTTTAATGCCCCAAGAAACAGTTTTAATAAACTCTTATACCAGAGAATGCAGCAAACATCAGATAGATGGTGATATTTCTACTTCACAGACTAAATGCAGCCATTTAACATTTACCGTTTTATTAGGTCACTTTTCAAATGCCAGAAAAACAGAACAACAAAGAAAACAAAAATAAACTAAAAAGGGTCTAGAAAAGAGAATGTAACAATTGAATAAAAGAACTTGTGAGATAAAAGTCACTTTGTGGTGTTTGCTTGTCCTTAAAACCTCCTCCTTCTATACCCAGGCATCTAATTTAAGTTTTAACTTCAACAGCAGTTTTAAAAGCTTTCTGCTCTGAAGAACCCCCAAATGTATCATAAAGATAAAGACTTCAGCCTTCAACCACAAAAGACTTTTATTATCTTATCAGTCTTCAGTTAAAGCAGCTAAACCAATATGACTAAGTTCTCAATGACTTTTTCAGTATTTCAGTTATGACAGAGAAAGACTAAAGCCTGTCAGCTGGATAACTGGAGTAGTACCTTTTTACAGTATTCCATAATTGTTTAGCAATTGTTGAGGCTTGCATACATTACTCTGTAGTTCCTTGTCAAGAAAAAATAATCTAAATACTACCGTTGTTCATAGCATAATTTGTAAACATGCTTTAATCTAGAGTGAGTCATTCATTGAAAGCACAGACTCCACCCAAATCAAACAAATATGCTAATTTAAACCATATCCAGACTCTGAGTCAGTAATGAAAATGCAGAGGAGGGAATTACAAATAATTATCATTGCTTGTTTTGTTCATAATTTCATTATCATTATTTACATGTGAGTAATTGCTATTGTCTTTTGACTCTCTTCAGTTATAGGTTGGCTTTTGAATGAAAAGGAAACTACACTAAAAAGAAAGAAAAAAATTGGCAAGCCAGAGTTTTTTATTTTGCAACATAAATACCTGATAACTCATTACTAAGAACTGGATGTACATACCATAACAATAAACTCACAATCTTAATAATCTCTTGTTTGGGTTCTTATAATGGAACTCCTCTTGAAGAGCATTTGGAAGCTACATCTGGTCCAGAATGCAGTGGGTTGGGTAGCTCTTGACATTTCACTATACCAGCTTTAAGACTTGGCAACTTTAAGACTTGTAGACTTCAACTCCCAGAATTCCTCCTCCAGTCATGTTAGCTCAGGAATTCTGGGAGTTGAAAACAGAAGACTAAGTTCTAGTCCTGCTTTCCTCACAAAACTATCTAATTGCTTTTACACCTGTCACTCCTTTGAACCTTAGAAAGAAGGCAATGGAAAAAACACTTCCCCCAAAATTCCATCTTTCCTGTTCTTGAAGGTAACTTCCACAAAAGGCACTGTGAAGATGTTGACTGTGATTAGGGCAATTCTACTCTCACCACATCTGGAGGTGATTAAAATTCTGGGAAGATGAGAGACAGAAGGCTTGTGTTTAAGTTATGTCTGTTTTTGGTAACAATTATTTGAAGCATGAGTTGGATCTGCAAATACAGCTTTATCAAATAAGATATCTGGCTGCACTCTGCACTCTTCTAAAGCTTCCTCAGAGGAAGAAACATACAATTGTTGGCCCTCCATGACTGCAACTGTATTTATTTGTTTGTTTGTTTATTCAAACAATTATTAGATAACAGGTATAAGTATAAACATGGTTATAAATACATGAAATGGATACAAATAAGAAAAATAAACAATACGACAGGGATGGGAAAAGCACGTTTTGGTATGCTTATGCACGCCCCCTACAGACCTCTTAGGAAAGGGTAATATTTTAAACTTGCTAGTTCTAGAATCTAAAAATCAGTATTCCAATTAATGTGGCAAAAGTCTCACTGGCCTTAACTTAGTTAAATAAGCTACCTGCAGTGTTTTAACAGTAACAAATTAACAGAGTTGGAAGGGACCTTGTTAGTCATTTAGTCCAATCCCCACCCAAACAGGAGACCCTATACCAAGACTGTCAAACTCCAGGCCAGATGCGTCACATACTGGCTACGCCCGGTTAAGCAAAGGGGGAAAAAATCCTGATACATCATGTGACGCTGCCATGATGATGTGTGTTTGACAGCCCTGCCCTACACCATTTCTGACAAATGACAGTCCAATCTCTTCTTGAAAGCTTTTAGTGATGAAGCTCTCATAACTTCTGAAGGTAAGCCGTTCTATTGGTTGATTGTACTTACTGTCAGAAAATTTCTCATTCTAGACTGAATCTCTCCTTGATCAGCTTCTATCCATACCTTTCACTATCTCTCTATTTATTTGAATCCTCCTTTATTATTAGTTACGAATAATATATATATATATATATATATATATATATACACATACATATATATATATATATATATATATATATATATATATATATATATATGGGTTTTTTTTTAAGTTTTCATGGGAAATTACATGTATGCTGTTCAGCTTCCTTCATGTATTATCCCACGTCATTGTAGGTGTGCTTTTAAAGCTGTAGCAACGTTTCGGCAGAATCTCATCTACCATCATCAGGCTTCTGTATAGAGTTCGTATGTGGGTCAGGCTATCACAGCCTTTAGTTTTAAATTTGAGGCTAGCCTACTATTGTGCTAGGATGGTTTTTTTTCTTCATCCTGATTGGTTGGGAGTTTTGGTTTGTGTTTATTGGTCTTGGAGTTTGTTTGGTGTTTCTGGTTTCTTCTGTCTGTTTTGTGGCTTTGATTGGCTGGCAACACTGTATTCCTGTGTTGGAGGCTTCCAGTGCAGCTTGGCTTCGAGTAAAAGGATGTCTGTTATCTATTAGGAATCTAGGTTTCATCTGGGTTCCTGGTGGGGGTGTGTTTGAGCTGGAGGTATCAAGGGAAATCTGCTTGTGCCCAGGTCTTTGCCTGGCTTGTGGTGTGGAGATCTTTCTGTTTCAGAGTGCAGTCTTCCAAATTATTGACAGTCTGGT
>BLBF01000054.1:2031124-2071124 GCA_015471245.1 Laticauda colubrina
CCCTGGCTAATGCCACCCACAAACCCAAACTATGGCTAAGATACATCGATGACACATTTGTGATTTGGCCCCATGGAAAAGAAAACCTAAACAATTTCCTAACACACCTAAACAACACACACCCCAAAATCAAGTTCACCATGGAAACGGAAATAAACAAACAACTACCATTCCTAGATGTACTAATCTACAAAAGAACAGATGGCACACTGGGACACACCATATACCAAAAGAAAACACACACCAACCGCTACCTCAACGCCCAATCCCACCACCACCCAGCACAGATAAATTCCGTAGCGAAAACCCTAATTACCAGAACCAAATGCCTGGCAGACAAGACACATATAAAGACTGAACTATGCACCCTGACTGAAGTATTGACAGCCAATGGCTTCCACAAAAACAAAATCACCAACTTGATCCACAAAAACACACCAAGACATAACAGAGACCTAGAAGATCAACAGATCTATGGAACAGCTGTCTTGCCCTACATAAGAGGTACCACAGATAAAATCAGTAAGATACTACACAGGCATCACATCAAGACTGCCTTCAAAACAGACAAAAAAATAGCAGCCATCCTGAGGAACCCCAAAGACAAAATTGACCTGGAAAACCAAGGCATATACGAAATTCCCTGTACATCATGCCCGGCCACATACATTGGACAGACCAATAGAAGAATAAGTACCCGCCTAGAGGAACACAAAAATGCAGTAAAAAAGCTGGAACACACCTCCTCACTAGTCCAACACATGAAAACCACAGGTCACAACATCAACTTCAATGGCACTAAAACCCTGGCCACTATAGAAAACCCCAGCCACAGAATCATCAGAGAAGCCATAGAGATTGAAAAAAGACCTGACAGCATGAATAGAAGAGATGATTCCACCAGACTGTCAATCATTTGGAAGCCTGCACTCTCAAATAGAAAGATCTCCATGCCACAAGCCAGGCAAACACCTGGGCAAAAACAGACTCCCTCTGATAGCTCCAACCCAACCCCCCCACCAGGCACCCAGGTGAAACCCAGCTTGCTAATGAATAGCAGCTTGCTAATAAAGAGCAGCCGTCCCTTCACACGGAGCCAAGCTGCACTAAAAGCCTCCAACACAAGAACAGAGTATTGCCAGCCAATCAAAGCCACAAAACAGACAGAAGAAACAAGAAACACCAATCAATCAAACTCCAAGTCCAATGAACACAGGTCCAGGCTCCCAACCAATCAGAATGGACCAGCCTCAAATTTAAAACCAGGAGCTGTAAGACCCATATCCATACAGAAGCCTGATGATGGCAGATGAGATTCTGCTGAAACGTTGCTACAACTTTAACAGAACTACAATGACGTGGGATAATACCCGAAGGAAGCTAAACAGCACACATGTAAGTACCCGCGAAAGCCTGAGAAAACAAATATATATATATATATATATATGTATGTATGTATGTATGTATGTATGTATGTATGTTTGTTTTTGTAAGTTTTCGTGGGTACTTACATGTGTGCTGTTCAGCCTCCTTCGGGTATTATCCCACATCATTGTAGTGCTTTTAAAGTTGTAGCAACATTTCAGCAGAATCTCATCTGCCATCATCAGGCCTCTGTATTGAATTTGTATTGTATTGAGTTTTATACAAACTCAATACAGAGGCCTGATGATGGCAAATGAGATTCTGCTGAAACGTTGCTACAACCTTTATATGTGTGTGTGTGTGTGTGTGTGTGTATTTATATGTATATGTATATGTATATGTATATGTATATGTATATGTATATGTATATGTATATGTATATTTATATGTATATTTATATGTATGTATAAAAAAAATCTTACTCCCTTTTGTCCCTGCTTCTGCTTTTGGATCTGTCAGCTGGCTGTGATTCTTTGTATGGGATCACCTAAGTCAGTTTTCAGATGAAGTCCTGCATTAGAATATTCCCCTCAAGAATATAGCCCACTTCGCTGCCGCTTCCTTCAGCCAAATATCAGTGTGATCTGTGGGAAATTCCACCAGCCTGCTTGTCATAACCATTTCACACTGAGCTGTGAATGTCCAGAATTGATCCCAGTCCTCTCCAAATTTCTCCAGCAAGATCACATAAGAACACAGGAGCATTGGCTGAGCCACAAATTGCACTAGAATGGATCTGGACCAAATTCAACCAAAAACCATTCGTTGTTTCATGGCTTCTGCAAATTGATCACCCTCTCTTTGGAAAAGAGCATGAAACTTGCAAAATTGATGTTGGCCTTGTGGGGTAAACAAGACATGAATCACAACCAGATGAGCTCATTCTACTTTATTGTAAAGTTATATTGACAGACTCTTGCCAGTCTGAAAGTACAACTGTCCCTCCCTTTCTCCTTTGCAGCCTGAGAAACTAAGGTGATTCTCTTTGAGCCTCTTACTTTACCCAGTATCCAGTTGCAGGCTTTGCTGATTCTTATCTGGCTGTTTCCTTGGCAGTTCTCTTTGTCCAGTCGCCCAAGCACTTTCCCACATACCATTGCATTGTCTTTCAATGAGTGAGGTTAGCCAGATCTTTTTTAAAAAAGAGAAATACAATTTTCATATGAATCGCAGTTTTTAATTTAAGACTGTAAGCACCGGAGCACCGGACAAGAAACAATGGATGGAAACTAATCAAGGAGAGAAGCAATCTGGAATTAAGGAGAAACTTCCTAACAGTGAGGTGTCTACCAGGTGCTACTGCCAGCAGAGACAAGAAGCGTATTCTTAAGATAGTCAAGAATGCCAGCAAGGGCTGTGATGTTGATGCTATTGTACATCTTGGTACAAATGATCTGTCCCAGAGGGATGTACTTTCTGTTCAGAAAGACTTCCAGAGCTTGGGGTATGAACTTAGCAATATGGACTGTAGGCTTATCTTCTCAGAGGTTCTACCAGTATACAAGGAACAAAAAGGGAAAGGGCAGTGTGGAGCAGAGTTTAATGTGTGGTTAAAGGAGTGGTGTAAAAGGGAAGGCTTTGGTTTTATTAGTCATGATGTCTGCAGCTGGTCCAATGAAATACTGTACAAAAGAGATGGTTTGAATCCATCAAAGAAAGGGACTGAGTTACTTGGCATTAAATTCACAGATTTCCTGGATAAACATTTAAACTGAACAGCGGGGACAGAGAATTAATGGATTCAGAACATCTCTGTCCCCAGCAACCTAAAACTAATAAGGATACCAGTGCATGCAAAATAGGTGTTTGTGCAGGTAAGATTATCAACCTTAATGCCAACCAAAACCAAGCATTTAATAGTGAGTGCCATACCATGTGCACTAATCAAACAGGTGGCAAGAAAGTAGGAGCAGGCGGGCACAACACAGGTTATGTAGACAGTAAACACAATGTCAGACATAAAGATCTCAAGTGCCTATATACAAATGCACAAAGTCTGGGGAACAAACAGGGTGAACTCGAACTACAAAAACATGAAGGTAAATATGATATAGTTGGAATAACAGAAACTTGGTGGGATGAAACCCATGACTGGAACATACTGGTAAAAGAATACAAACTATTCAAAAAAACCAGACCCCATAAAAGAGGAGGTAAAGTTGCACTATATGTAAAGGACTACTATATTGCCACAGAATTGCAGTCAAGATCAATGGAAGTCCTAATACCACTCTTTAAAGCCTTAGTAAGACCACACCTAGAGTACTGCATCCAGTTTTGTTCACCACATTATAAAAAAGATGTTGAGATTCTAGAAAAAGTACAGAGAAGAGCAACCAGGATGATTAGGGGACTAGAGGCTAAAACATACAACGAATGGTTGCAGGAACTGGACTTGGCTAGTCGAGTAAAGAGAAGGACCAGGGGAGACATGATAGCGGTCTTCCAATATTTGAGGGGCTGCCACAGGGAGGAAGGGGTCAAGCTGTTTTCTAAAGTGCCTGAAGGCCAGACAAGGAATAATGGATGGAAACTGAACAAGGAGAGATTTAACCTGGAAACAAGGAGAAATTTTCTGACAGTGAGAACAATCAACCAATGGAACAGCTTGCTCTCAGAAGTTGTGGAAGCGTCATCAGTTGAGATTTTCAAGAAGAGATTGGACTGCCATTTGTCAGAAATGGTGTCGGGTGTCCCGCTTGGGCGGGGGGTTAGACTAGATGACCTACACATTCCCTTCCTACACTGATTATCTGAGGACAATGGAACAGCTTGCAATTAGAAGTTGAGGATGCTTCATCATTGGATATTTTAAAGAAGAGACCTGTCTGAAATGGTATAGGATCACCTGCTTGAGCAAGGGATTGCACTAGAAGACTTTCAAGGACCCTTCCAGGTGTATTCTGATTGATTTCTGAGTACTGATATCCTTTGGTATATGGTATAATTCACAGAAATGTATTGATTCTTTTTTTAGTTTCTTACCCTTTTTTCATGCTAGAACTTGACAATTATTGCATTTAGGTGAAGAAGAAATTCACATAATAAACTGTGCATTCATACTAGCAGTCTATCACTACTTATTGTGGGATGCATTTCACCACCATTTAGTCTTCACTTTTACTAGAACTTTCAACAGCTTTTTTAAAAAAACTCAGCAGTGGCTTAGTTCAAAGATTAAAAAAAAAATAAGAACCAAAAGTTCTACATATTTTATAGAATAGTTACATTATTCTGCTTTGCTAGCTGTCTGCCATAGAGGCTGGTTAACCAAAAAGTGAATTTGATATCTTCATGGACCTGGTTCAAAAGGAATTCTACATAGTTGTATTATTTGCTATAGAAAGAAGAAATACATGTGCACTTTGGATGTAGCTTGTCACATTTTTCTTTCTTGGACCACTCATGCTATATATTTCCTTAAAGAGAAGCTTGCTTTTCACAGTTTTAAAGCTCCTTGCAAAGTAAGGCACTTCTCGCTTTACCCATCACCAGTTATTATCCTCTTAGAAACATCTGAATTATAAATATGGATCTTATTTGATACTTCTATTTGTATGTGTTTTAAGTACAATTTTAATTCGCTAATTTGATTTATTTGAACATTTTTCATAACATACAAACATAAATAAGAATAATGCTTGTCTCTGAAAAAATGTATTGTTTCTGTTACAAATAATAGATAATATTTAATGCAAAGGAAAAAAATGCATTCCCCATCTTAAATTTTCTAAAGTTCTAAATCTTTCTAAGATTTATCTGAAACAATTTAATTTTGTTGTATTCTACTAGACAAGAAGAGAACATTTTATACAGAATATCAAATACATAGATAATATTATTCTGCCATCCAGAAGTGCTTTATTGGTGAGATGGGTGGCATATAAATTTAATAAATAAGTGAATAAAAATGACTTACAATTAAATTCCTGTGTGCTGTGTCTTTTAGGAGGGAAAGCAATTACTGTCCTTTGCATCATTTCCTGCTACTAAACTTTAAAATGTTGCAAAATAAAAACTAATGCATAACTTTATTTTCAATTTATGACAACTTTTTATTAGCACAGACTAAATGAGCCAGTAACAAAACAAATATGCCAATACTTAACATACAATGAAATAATAGCAAACTAAGTTTTTATGAATATCTCAAACATTTAGAGGATATGATACCCTAGATTGAAAAGAAATACATATCTCTATATCTAATAGACATAAAGATAGTCTGACTTCAGTTTCTACAATCTTTTAATTTCACTTCAATCTCTTGACTGATATCAAATTGATATCCACTGATTTGTTTTTGATTGCTAAATCAAAAGAATGTGCTCTTAATTATTCACTTAAAATAATGTGCTTTAAGATCCTGAATTCCATTTAAAAATGGAACATATCAAGTAAATGGCTATGCTTGAGACATATAGTAGCAAACTGGAACTTTTAGTGAGGCTAGCTGGATTAGACCATTTTCTACCTGTGCTCATTGCATTGGCTTCCAGGCAATTTTGAAACATAATTCTAAATGCTGCCTTTGATCTTCAAAGCTTTTCAGCGCTAAAGGCTAACACAGTTTGAAAGATCACTTGGCTCCATAGTGTCTTATCAAACATTAAGATCTTAAACAGAAAAGGATCTGTTTCAGATGTTCCTACTATCTGAGGAGAGGTGACTGACTACAGAAGATAGATATTTTTGGAAATGACACTCCAGCTGCAGAAATGCTCTTCACAGAGAGGTTTCTCTGACACTCCTTTATTGTTTTGCAATTGCAGGGTTCCTTAAAATCAACCACTAGCTTCACAAACAAAACGTTTTACCATTCAATTCATTTCCAGTTCATAAAGCAAAAAGATAGGATCCAAGAATGAATCTGCTACACCTGAAAATTACACAAATTTCTTGCATATTGACACTTTCTTTACTCTGAGCCCTCATGCATCCCAAGCACAAACAAAGGGCAAATATGCTCCAGAAGTTCCCCAGAAGAGATCCAGGAGATGAACCGAGGTGGAACATGGCAAGAGCATTTATTCCCCTGGCAGAAATTGTTAAATAAGCAAGTGTTAAGCCTGGGTTCCCCAACCAGGGTTAGGTAGACAAGCTAAACAGAATGTGCAGCGTTAGTCAGATAGGCACACAGACAAATGAGTGAGCTAAGCTTGTATGTTTATTAACATACAGCAAAAATAACAGATACGCTTGTGCTATCAAGAATATATTTTATTCCAGTATAAGTTTATAGCATAGTCAAAAACAGTCCAATATTCATTTACCATGTAGTCAGTCCATTCAGGGATATTCAGTTAGCAAAGTCCATGTAGAATATCCTATTGTCAGTTGTTGTTGTCTCCCGTTGTTGTCTCTCCCGTTCGAGCAATGCAGTCTTGCTTCCAAGCAGTAATCAGTGATCATCAAATCCAGAGAGAGAGAGAGCAAGCTGTAGCCTTGCTACTTTTATATGGTTTTCATAACCACACCCATAATTGCTATTTTACATTTAAAGCTGCATACACTAACTATGATTCATAGTTAGTATTTCACCTAAAACAGTTAGGGTGAACAATGTTATCCCTAACAGCAAGGCAACACCTTGGAATCTACTGTATGCTCACCTCTAATATTAAGAGAGCTTGTTATATATAGGAAGCCAGAATTTTCCAGCTTAACTAGAATAAAAATAGATAATAACAACCCAAAAAATAGAGCACTCGCATTATCGTTTCTGTAACAAATCTCTGTTTTATATTCAGCCAAGACAGGCAAAGCAAAATAAAAAGTTGCACGTGAACCATCTCTAACCGCAATCATCATTTTACATAGTCAGATGCTCTTAAACTGCTGTCTGCCTTCTCCAAAGTTGAATTCTATAAGATCATGAAGTAGTTCTAGCTGCCTGATAAAATGCACCCCCCAACTAACCACAAGCTCTTTGTACTTTGAAGGTCATGTTGCAAGAGAAGAGACCAAGCTTCTCAACCATGTACTGAAGATTCCAACATCACGATAAGCTGGCACATAAAAGAAGTGGACTACATTTTGCAAACCATAGTTCCACCCATGTTCTTACAAGGTTCTTGTCTAATTATATCTTCAACCACAGGCATAAATATGTTTAACCAGATGTTTCTTAGCAGCTGCTAAGCAGCAGTGTTTCAAATTTGTTTTGTTTTTTCGTAAATGCCTTTCTTTCCCTAACTGATCAGAATTCAAGCCGTTTATATGAAGTCACAATGAAACAGATATTGGTCTCCAACCACAATATCTCAGGACAGTGCCTTACTGTTTGCTTGGTTATTTACAAATATACCCAGCAAATCAACAGTAACCCCCAATACAACATTATTAGCAGGGAAAAGACTCAAGATAATTTATAATTTAACAAGATCTGAAATATGCACCTTGAGATCTTCTTGCCTTTCTATCAAAAGCAAATTTAAGACTATTTACAGGACCACCCAGAAAATTTGGAGATAAGACAGAGGTTCTGCATCTTTCACTGAAACCACAGAATTTATGACCATGGATTTGCACATACCACATCTAAGAAGGAGCTTTAGCTCCATTATGGAGCATGCAGAAAACCCCAGATTTACATAACTATATATCTACTTCAAAAGTTCACAGGTAGAATGCACAATTATGATTTGTACCAGTGTTGCATGTACATATCATATTGTGTTTGTACATATCGTATAAACTTTAATGGACCTACAGATTTTGGGTTGGTTTTTTTTTCCATTTGAGAGCTGAATCACAAAATAATTCAGAAATTTTGCTTGCAAAGCTACATTTAGATAGTCCATGACTTACAGCCACAATTAAGACCAAAATTTTTGTTGCTAAGCAAGACAATTTTGAGTTTTGCCCCATTTGCCACAGTTGTTAAGTGAATCAATGCAGTTGTTAAGTTAGTAACACAGTTTTTAAGTGTGTTACTAACTTAACAATGGCTTCCCCATTGACTTGGTCACATGACTCTGGATTGCAGCAACCATTGTAAGTATATGACAGTTGCCAAGTGCCCAACTTTTGCTCATGTGATCATGGGGATGCTATAAGTGTGAAAATGGCCATAAGTTGCTTTTTTAGTGGCATAGTAATTTTGAACGGTCACTATAGGAATGGTTATAAGTTAAGGACTACTTATAGTATTAATCATGTTGTATCAGTATCAATGTTATCCACCCAGTATGATTGTTATACAATTTTTCTTCACAAAGAAACAAGTGTTGCAAAACAGAATTTATTTTGAAATGTTCATTTCTAGTTTTTGAAATTGATGATGAATTCAAAGCTATATCTATCCTTAAGTTTCCAATGTACACTTAAACCAAAATAAGGGGTTATCTGTGTTCAAGATGTAACTTTATTCAGACTGCAGTTTTCATCTTTTTGTTGATATCTAAATTCAGTTATAAAGTACTAAAACATTGACCTAAGATCCTCTTCTGACATTCTAAAAACTGAGTAAAATTTGTTTTTCCTCTCCAGATGTTTCTGTAATTTTATTGCATCAATTCAAAAATGACTATTATTGTCCAGAGAAAAGCAGTTTTCCTGTAAATATTAAAATAAATTCTAAAATTTTAACTGAATCACTCAGTGAAACCTGAGTATAATTTTTTATTCCATATGATTAGAGTTGTTGTGTTTTTTATTGTAGTAAAGAACACTCTAGGGGTACATGTCAATCTACAGCCTTTCAAAGTCACATTAGAGTTGCATCTTCAGATACTGTGGCATGCTTTCAAAATAATAGAAATGTCAACCCTCACATAATGTTCATATTATCCTTAATTAATATAAATTGCATCTAATTTCATCTCTACTTAAATATATTACTGCCCAAAATAAGGACCCTAATTTTTATGAGTAATTACTATTACTGATGCATCAACACAATTATTTAAATTCAACATATGCAGAGGCAGAAAGCAGCATTTACATTTTTTGTTGCCTCCTTGCTCCATTCTTAATTTTTGTGGTTTGGAATTCTTCCAGATTCTTTCTTCAACTCTGAAGAGACAAAAAAATGTGTTTGTTGGATGTGTATGTGTGTATGAATGTACATATTTGTGTGTAAATATATACCAGTACTCAATCCATTAATTTGATTGGTTATAATTTAATTTTTATACTAGAATATTATTTTATCAATTTATTTTTCAGTTATCGATATTGGGAAGAAACTGTAGATTCAAGATTGAGCAAAAGCTTGGCATTTAGAAAATCACAGGTAAGATAGTATATCTTAGTAGATATAAAACATTGGCAGGATCTATTAATCTAGAACAGGGGTCCCCAAACTTGGCAACTTTAAGACTTGTGGACTTCAACTCCCAGAATTCTCTGGAGAATTTGGAGACCTCTGATCTAGAAGGTAAGTAGATAAACAACTGATGACTTCTCTGTTAAGACTTTGCTAGTCAATAAGATAAGAATGACAAATAGTTTGACTTGATTTAAAGCAACTTTCTAAGCTGCTATAAGGTCCAAGTCAGAACAATGTACAGTATATTGTCTTTTAAACATAGTACAGTGTATGTAAGACAGCCTTTGTAATTGGTGCCACACTTTATCTGATATTCTCAGTTTATCAGTTAGTAAGGCCATCTGTGACAGTAACTATCACGTGACAATTCAAAATCATAGAATGCTCAATATTTGTAAATATGTACTATATGAATTGTTCTTCAACTGTGCAAATACCGCATCTAAACTTTAGTTCAAATGATTTTGCCTATATTTTCTTATCTCAATGTAAAAACCTATCCAAACATTATTATGAGCTATGGTTAAACATACATGAGTTAAAGATTTATTTATTTATTATTATATCACACTATAATTTATTATTATATCTCACAGTAATAAGAATTAGCATTGTATTAATAAATTGGAGAGTAACATTTCTAGATTAGATCTACTTTATCTGGGTTTGCAAAATTTAGAAAACACTAGGCAGCAGCAAAGAAGCAGACAGGAAAAAAACTGTACTTCTTTGATGCCATCTAATGACCAAACAGATTTTAACAGCCCTATCGTAGTAGACTGATTCTAAATAACTGGACGCTATCAAACCATAAGGCATGACATTTCCCTATATTTAATATAGACCAGCAAATCTTATTATTGTATTAATAATGGTTTTCCCTTTCCCTACAATATAAGGCAAATTATGTAAAACGCAACTGTAAGCATTTGCTTACTTACTACAATTTGTATAGAGTAAAAAAAAAAAACCTTCCAAATAGATTGAAACTTTGAATCTTAAAATTCCTGTGGAAATCAGGTGCATTTTAAGCATCAGATTTAATTATTTAATCAAGCAACTTGCATTTTGCCCTGGCTAATTTGAAAGTTTATAATATTTTACTCATACAATAATTGTGCACCTGTTGTGATGAAAACCTATTTAAACAAATCTTAATAGGCATTACAATTTGTTCTAAACATAAGCAAGCAAACTGATCAGTCTATAAAGCAACTTTATAAATGCCAGGATTATTTTCCTTCAAGGTTTTCAAAGCATTATGATATTTGGTATTAAAGAGACCAAATAAATATGATTAATGCTCTAATGATAAATCAAATGAGTAAATTATTCATATTACATTTTTTAAAAAATATTTTATATGAGTGAATCCACATAACATGCTAAGACATAATATAGTTGTGTGGGATAGTTTTAGCGTATGTGAACTCAGACAATTGTGATTTATTAAATAAACTATGGCTAAGCAAATAATAACTTAGCATAGTATAACCCCCATGTATATATCAGAATGATTATCCTAAAGCATTTGTTTTTCATAATTCAAATACAAACATTTCAAATTAGATTTAAAAAGACAAGGGATAAAACTACAATTTGCTGGCAGCCAATTCCACAAGATGTATTCAGAGGGCAGCCTATAATCTATTGCACACATAATAGCATGATACTTCCATTTCATCTTGCACAGTGTAAAAATTCTAACAACCATCCAGCAAAACTCTGTAATTAGCCATGGCACATATCACAAACAAACATGGCCATGTATAGCTTCCTTCAAGTTATAAATATAATTCATAGATCTGAAGAAATGGAATAGCATTAAGTTCTGGATGGGTTAAGCCCATAGGTGGGCTTCAAATTTTTTAGCAAGGGGTTCTCTGCCCTAATGATGTGCATGTGGCTGGGTGGCCATGTGACTGAGTGGGTATGGCCAGCTTGACATTGCTTCTTTGCCTTAATTACATACATACATACACACACACACACATACACCAAAAAAGTTGTTTATTATTATTCCATGCATTTAATAC
Organism: Laticauda colubrina; assembly: GCA_015471245.1. Lineage (NCBI taxonomy): Eukaryota > Metazoa > Chordata > Lepidosauria > Squamata > Elapidae > Laticauda > Laticauda colubrina. The sequence continues at coordinate 2,042,858 of BLBF01000054.1, forward strand.
TTAAATAAAAGACTGGGTGAAACCCAGCTTAATAGCAGTGACTGTGAGAGGGATCTTGGAGTCTTAGTGGAGTTTCTGGTGAGTTATGTGATTCTTATTATTTGGGAATTAATCCCCTTGGAGGCTCGTGGCTATGTTTTCTCATTTTCTTAATGGCTCTCTCTTGAAACCGCTGAGTGGCTTGTTTATCTAGCTTGCAATACTTTTATGAGGTGTGAATCAATTAAGCCTATTAAGAGCTTTCCCTTGCTTCTTGTCTTTCTGAGGTTATTTGGGACACTTCCGAGCCCCACAGAGTCTTAGTTATGGGCTCTCCTGAGCTCCTGCGAGCCCCCAGCAGCCCAACTTTAGTAAGCCCCATTCCACTGTAACAAATGAACTCTTACCCCTGTTCTGTATTCTTATAACTCTATGGATACACTGTTAACATAATTACTCTTCCTATAATAGAAATTTCACTAAATCCAAAGATTTTTTGCCCATCAAATGGGCAACCTGGTCATGGCAACATAGTGCTGAGAGAAAATTACAAACATTTGTCAGGTTCTAACCAACAAAAAAATAGATTTTCATTCAATACAGTGGAACCTTGGGTTGCAACCATAATCTGTTTCAGGACTTTGGTTACAACCCAATTTGGTCATGACTGGAAGCACGACTGACTGCGTATGCACTGACAAAAAAATTGGCATGGAAGGGGAAATTGCTGTGGCAGGGAAAATCACCATGGCTGTGTTTGGTCGCCACCTGAATATGTGTTCGTGATCAGATGCAAAAATTTCCTGAAATTTTGGTCACCCGATTTGGTCATGGACAGAAGCATTCATGACCCGAGGTTCCACTGTATATTTATTCATCATAGTATGATGAATAGTATGTATCTGTTTGTTTTATAAGTTTATACAGCTGTTATTCTCACATTATATTATTAATTAGAACATTTTTATGAAAGTAGGGAGAATTTCACTTGTACAATAGAGGTAGTTCTCGACTTACAACAGCTCATTTAATGACCATTCAAATTTACAACAGTACTGAAAACAGTGACTTATAATTGTTTTTCACACTTACAACTATTGCAGATTCCTGTGATCATGTGATCAAAATTCGGATGCTTGGCAAATGGTTCACACTTACGTTGGTTGTCCTGGGTCATGTGTTCCCCTTTTGTGACCTTCTGATAAACAAAGTCAATGGGGAAACCAGATTCACTTAACAACTGTGCTATATACTTAACAATTGCATTGATTCACTTAACAACAGTGGCAAGAAAGTTTGTAAGATGGGCAAAATTCATTTAATGAATGTTTCACTTAGCAACAGAAATGTTGGGCTCAATTGTGGTCACAAGTTGAGGACTATCTGCACAAATTCAAATGATACATTTTCCTGGGAAGGTGGGAAACCATGTTAGTTACTGAACAGCTAATTCATGCTGGCTTTTTTTCCTGCCTAACTGAAATATATATATATATTGCCTAGCCTCTACACCAATCAGCTTGTGAATATAGAGGACAAAGATACAAGGAAAACCATGACTAGAGTTGAATTTCTTTATGTGCAGAAAGGACAGACAGAAATACAAAAACCATGCTTGCTACTGCATAGGAAATGATAAGTATAATTTCCAATGATATACATGTATATAAAATACATTAAAGAAAACAAGGCCAAATTTGGAAGGCACATCCTTCCTTGTCAGCTATATGATGCCCTGCCCACATCATCTAATGAATACAAAAAAGGATCATGGTTTTAAAACCATTCCCATTTTGAAAATGCTTCACATCTTTGATGTTTTCAAATGGACAGTACGAAACACTGACTCTATACCGTCTTCAAGGGTGCTTAATTGCAAAGTTTAACGTTCAGTTCTCTGACTTTATCGGAGTATTTATCGGAGTATTATCTCACTTTAATAGGTATATTGGAAAAGGTTAAACCAAATTTAAGCAATTTTTTTAAAATATAAATTTTAGCTTAAAATTCAGGAGTTTATTTCCCAACTCTTTCTATTTAGAAAAGAGTACACTTACAAACTTTTCCATAGACATTAATACAACATGAAAATATTTAATTTTGGATGGCTATAGCTTTGACAGACTTAATTTTTTCCCCATCAATTTTTATGAAATAGTAACATTAAACACATACACATACTGGCCATCTGATCACTTTAATAAATTCATTACTAAAAATTTATGGCCTGTAGTATGTTACTAATTAGGACCTGGTATTAATTTTAAGGGGTTTCCCCTGGCCCCTTGTATTCAATATTTACACTGATTTCTCTAATTGGAACCAACTGATCTTTTTCCTGTATATTTATTTTCTAAAGCCTAGCAGTTAACAATGACTCTACTACAAGTGAGGGGTTTTTTGCTTGTAGCTTTTGTTTGAGATTTAATTAAGAAGACCCAGTGTCTCTAAGCCTGAGCTGTGTTTTTAATTGCTCATATGTATATCATGTAGACTTCAAAAGAAGAAAAAGACATTTATAACACAGAACACAAAAGCTTTGAAATGTCTGCAACTATACAAAGTGGCATAATTAAAAATCTATGGCTGCTTCTGTGATATATATGCAAGATATATATTTATAAAGTAAGCTATTGTATACACTCATGAGATGCCAAAATTGGTTTTGCACTGTTAAAGAAATAATCTCAACACATCTCAAATAAACTGCAAAGCAAACTAGCATGGCAACCTTTTATTCAGGTTGATTTCGTGTATTCTATTATAGTGGATTTCAAACCTCTAACAGCTTACCCATATTTTCCATTTTTGAATTCTTAATTCAAGAGTAATTATTCCTCCTCTTAAAACAAGAGGTAGCACTTGTAACCACAACATAGCACAACAACTTTCCCAGGGTGGTCCCAACATGATTCCAGAAAAGCATCACAATTAAAATATGCATGCCGTTATACTTCATGGCTGTCTTTCCCCTAGGTCGCAAAAGGAGAAAGTGCTATTTCTATCAGCATGAAATTCAATATGGATTGTGGAATATATATATATTTTTTTGCCTGCATTGTAGATGGAATCTCTTACAAAGTTGAATTTCTTTGCCAAGCTTTTAAAGTCTAGAAACCTGCATGAATCTTCCTGTTTGTTAACTATTATATCACTGAAATTACAAATAATCCACATAACCACCACTACACACCGGTTTGATTTGAAAATATATCCTTATGTGAAGTCATTTAAAGCCCAGGGAGAAATGTGAAAAGGGTCTGCAAGTCATCTACAGTCTAAGTCTGTAGACAGAGCACTTCACAATGCAAATGCCTTTCTTCTGTGGGCAAAGCTATTCACATCAGTCAATGTCTTTCCCAAAATAGAACCTGCTATACAAAGACCGCATGTGACATTTAAGCCACAATGCCTATAAATACAGTTTATGTTTCAGGAGTAAGTTCCTCCAGAAATGGACACTAGAACCCGTTGCTCAGAGATAGTACTCACAATTCACCCTTTAGTTAGACTGCTGGAACAATCATAACTTCTTTATATGATCTTAAAGCAGCTTATAAGCCAGTTATAATAAATATGTGATGGGGTATGCCAGTGGAATAATTATGATGTTTCAGGCCATGGATTAATATATATATTAACTTTATGTTTTAAGATTAATGTAAGGTGTTACAAAATAAACAAGTAGTGGGGATAAATAACCATATTCTTTTTATAAAGTAATAGAAAATGAAATTTTCAATAGTTTGAAATGGAGGGGAAAAATAAAAGGGACCAACATGGGAGTAATTAAAAGAGTATGGGATATGGGAAATATTTAAATGGGAGATAATTAAAAGAGAAATAAGAGAAATATGGGAGATAATTAAAAGAGAAATAAGAGAAATTAAAGGAGAAATAAGAGGTAAAGGGTAAAAAAAACCACCCTCAATTGGACAGTGTAGTACATTTAGTTCTTCAGAAGAATGTCAGAAAAAGACTGGAAATCCTTTTCCAATCTTCCAGTCAAAGCTCTGGGACACACAGTGGTTTTGAGAATAAATCCAGTGAGCATCCTGATAAAGAGCCCAAGAGGCTGAGGCCATGAAATGTGTATATTTACAAATAAACCCTTCCACAAATGTCTTCCGATAAAACTTCCTAAAATCTATTAACATTCCAAATTGCCACCTCATGGATTAGACTGGGACTACAGCAATGTATGTTTCCTGTGAGAAGGCACATCAATACTAGCCACTGGCACACATGCCCCAAATTCTGCATTCTCTAACCAAATAGTTAGAAAAATCCACTGTCTTCTGGAATAGCTCTATTAGACCAGTAGTAGCTGCTCTTTAGAAAAGGGTAGATGTACATCATTAATCATGGTATACTAGGAAAGATGCCCTTTCTCACAACAACTATTTATCTTGAATCATTTTTTCCCCCTCAAGAATCTTATTAGGATTTAGCTGTTTAGAGATATAATCCTCCTGAAATATAATCCCCTACCTAAAAGATCCATGCAAACGAAACAAATTGCTAAGATAGAAAAGAGTTTTTATTCATGTTTAATTTAATTTATTCATCAAATTTATCTGGCTGCCCATTTCACATTAAATGGACAACGTACAATACAACCTACATTTAGAACATTCCACAAAACTAATTAAAAGTGATACATGTAAGCAAATCAAAACCATGAGAGATAAGATATTCAATATAATTCAGTCTTTATATTGGGACATGTACAGGAGAATTATCTGGTGAAATTCTAAAATCAACTTGGAAAGTTTTAAAAGGAGATTAATTCATGGAAAATAATGATGTCAATGGCTATCATAGGCTATTATAATGGCTACATATTACATCCAACACTGAGATATTACTTGCAGAAGAACATGAGGAAATATTTTTGCACTTACACATTGAATTTGGGCTTCCCACAGGCATTTAGCTGCCAACTGTGGGAACAAAACCTAGGGCTAGAATAAGCTTTTGCCTTTACCCAGAATAGGCCCTCTTATAAAATATTGCAAACAGACTACTTGCCCATGGAGAAAAAAACTCATATAATACAAAACTAATGCTAATACCATGTCTGTTTTGCAACAGATACCATTTATTCTACATGCTGCACATGTATACATGTGTGATACTGGCAGAAAAAAATCCCTCCCCTTTTTTTTAACCCCAGCAGTCTTTCCCCATAACTCCAATGTCTTAAACCAGAAATGCATTTAAAAAAAAGATTATGAGTTTCATTTATTGTCCAAAATAACCTTCTAAATTAAAGCAAAGAATTGGGGAATTAAAATAAAGGATTTCCCAGTAGCAATTAGTGCAAAGAACAGTTCTTCCTCAGAAGACCACACCTTTGTTTCTTTTATTTGGGATTCTTTTCTCTAATCATTTCAGTTTGTTTTTAAGATACTTGCTTCACAATCTGTATTACAACAATTAATAATTCCAGGAGGAAAGAAATGGCTACACAAAAGAAATATGAAACCAAAAACCCAAATTTTTGTTCTCAATCCAAAATGCAACAAGTTTTTCCATAAACCACCCATGACTGCACCATCTAAGGGTATTTAAGTAAGAAAACATTGTGGCAATGAGTTCCCAAGATCCTGCTTAATAAGAGGCAGCTGCTTTGTAATAGATGAACCAAGCAGGTCACCAACACAGGCATCAGAATCAATCTCATCCCACAGAGTTCATCAGCATTGAGACAAGGCTAAATACAAAATAAAATCCATGTGAACATAAAACCAAACATTCAAGAAGAGCCTCACACATTTGCTTCAACTCACATATAAAGGATACATTAACATTCCTGAGGTTTTATCATCCATCAATCTTTTTAAAGGACTACTTCTCTAGATTAAGTCACTGTATCCACATTAGAGTTTACCTTTTATTTCTCCAAGGAGTTCACTTGTGTTTAATCTCTCCATTTTCTCCTTCCAGTCTTTAGAAAGTAGTTTTTCCATGCAAGATGAATCTATAAAGAAAGGTGAAAGCATTAGCAAAAGTTAATATGAAGTCAACAGACAAACTTGTTTGAGCAGCCTCTTCCAGAAAATGTGACTTCAAGGAAATGCCATGCCTCCTGCATTATGATAGTTGAGTCCTATTAACTGCTGATGTACTTGAAGACAGTCAATGAATAAAAATATATTCAGCTTTCTAAATAAAGAATGATGCCAGAGCTATATTGTCCTAACCTTGCAGAGGAATTTACAGGAGAAGCATCCAAGTTCTCAGGAGCATTCAAGTTAGATTGGGAGAGTTTTAATTTCCACCATCACCACCTCAGTTTCATGAGGACACTAGAAAGAAAACTGTCTGTGTTATGCATATTATGTATGGTTTGTTTGTATATCTTTGTATTATGGAAAGGTTGTACATTCATTGATTTATTCATTAGATTTGTACCCTGACTTTGGTATAAACCAAGGTGTCCTATATTGTTACTTCTTCCTCTTATTTTAACCCACAACAACCACACCTTGTGTGTTAAACTGGCCTGAAGAAAGTGATGAGCGCAAAGTCACTTGGTGAGCATCTGTGGCTAAAGATAAACTTGAACCTGGATCTCCTTTCTTCTAATCCAGCACCTTAATTACTATAGCACTCTAGCTTTCATAAAGCTATTTCTGCTAGAATTCAAACCAACATATCACAAGGCAAAAGTTTAATTACTATGCAGTATAAAAACAGAGCACAGGTTATAGAGGGAGAATGGATGTATGCATGTTGGGAGGGAAGACAAACTAGATATTTAAAATATAACCTTAAACAATAAAAATATGCATTTACTTAGCTGAGGCTCACTGTGCTTATTTTTTGAAAAAACTCTAAATCTTAGTGTAACATCTGCATGCAGCCAGTCTATGTAAAAATAATCAGTCCTGTAACTGCATACATATTACCAATTTATCGGAAGAAAGCTTACTGCAAAACTTTTTTGCAAGTTGTATGAAAAAGAGTATATGAACATCCTTGGAAAGATAATGCCACTTGTTTCTTTTTTACCAAGTAATATTTTAGTAGAAAATCCAATTTACTAATTATATCCTTTTAACAAAAGGGGGAAAAAAACAACGCACAAGATATATTAGAGAATTAAGGCATATTTAGACTGCATTAAGTTTCAGCACTTCTGGAATAAGAAATTTCTACAGAGAACAATAAAGTGACAAATGTGCATTTCTTTGTAAATTTATTTTCCACACACTAACCAGCTTTTCTTTTTAAAATCAACAAATGAAACTGATACTGTTTAATTGTTCTGACATGACATATTTTCTTCATGAATTTATGGTTTTTGAAGAAAATATCTAAAACTTTATAATTAGGCAAATTCATCCAAAATTCTAAAAATTTAGATCATACAAATAATGTTACAAAATGGTGAAGCGTGCTAAAATTGAACAATTAATAATAAATTCCCATGAATCACCAGAAGAAAAAAAATCAGGAAAAGTTCAATATTTCCTACATAAGCCTAAAGTATACCAGTATTTCATAATGCCTCAACTTTGCCTTTTCCTTCTAATTTCTGGATGAAGGAAGAAGAAAAATAAATATGTTTCAGAATATTCCTAGCTTCTTCTCAGATGCAAAGAAATATGGTTTTAAAAGAATACTAACAGTTAAAGACCTTATTATTTCAAATCACCTTCAACGTTCTACGTCTCAATAAAGTATAGTTATACAATCCATATAATTGAAAACTGTCACTGCCATGAAAAGCTCACTTTTTAAAATATACTTCTTTAAAAGTGTACTATTGTTTATCATACGGTAATCTGATAGACTGTTATTATTTCTAAAATACGGTTGTTTACATGCAATCTTGGCAATGTCTAGGCATTTTGCAGACACCAAAGGCAAACACATTAATGATTTATTAATTATTGGAAATGAATGAAACATTTTAAGCAATACATGGAGGAGTTTGAAGAAAACCAATTTCAATAAAATCTCCCTCTTTCTCTAAATTGCAGTAAAAAAAGCTTCTGTCATGGAGAGTAACCTAGCAATATCTGAAACATAACCAACTCTCTTGAAATCATACTCAAGAAAACATTATTTATATTGAAAGAAAACAACCAAGTTCTGTTTACATTATTAAAGTTCAGTCTATATTTACAAGCGGAACAATGAAGAATGATCACTACATTTTAAAATACCTTAGGATTTCTGAAGTTTCTCTTCTTTCATATACTCCATTTCAACATTGACTTTACACTTTAATTATATCATATCAACTTCACACAGTCACTATATCATGTAAAATGCCCCATCTGACTGTTTAATTCAATTTTACAATCCATCTTCACATTCAGAAACAATCAAGCAAAAGTGATATAAACAAAGCATCAAAAATAAGACTGTTAAAACCACTTTAAAATATGCAAGTGGCCAGAGTAGTGTTTACAAAATTAGGGGCAAACTCTGATTAGAAGTTCCTTCATTTGTAACATCAATTCCCACCATGCAAAGTCACAATGAAATTGAACAAGATAATACTATATGAACTTTACTGGCCCAAAATTGAAAGTGACTGGTCATAGTAAGCAGCCTCCAGACTATACTGTTGGCACTATGCCTGCTTTATACAGACAGCTTCTTCATCCAGCTTGTTAACTCAGCTTTCATTTCATTTAATTTCATCTAGAGCAAATCAACTCCAGATTAAATTGGAGGGAACAATTGAAGAGAAATATTCCAACGAAACTTGAAATATGGAAAACTTTTCAAGGGCAAGCCATGCCTTCATTCACGAGTACTGTCAAAACATGGATTAAGCATGATGTTTCATCGAACAAACCATTATAATTTAGACTGCACACATTTCTAAATCATAGGAGTTCACCTATTATGCTATGTCAAAATGTTGCATATAATGGCATTCCATGACATCCGTTCCCTGACATGTGAAATAGAACTCTATTTGATATCTCCTAATGTGGTTCTGTGTAACTTATTCATCCTTATTTTTTTTTCTTGCCTTCCCTTTCTTTTCTGATTTATTTCTCATGTTCCTTATAAAATCATGTGCCATAAGGTTCCTTTTGACTCCTAGTGACCACATTATGTCCTTGCAAAGGTTTCTGATTTTATATTTTCAATCTTGTTCAGCAATTTTCCTTTACTCATCTGTGTTGGCATACCTATCTTCCTTTTCAGTTATTATCTGAAGCACCTCTTACATATTTTCATCATTATTATAAACCGCATATGTAAAGTTTTAATTCCACCAAGAAAACAACTTGACCTTCCTTTCAGAAGCTGGCCTGCAAACTTCCTGCAGCATTGCCGATTTACTCAGTTGGTGTCACTCAGAGCGAAACAGCTGCCTTACATAGCAACCAATGAGGGACAGCAACTCTCAGGGTTTGCTGATAGAACTATCACTTGAAGCAACAGCAGAGGAGGTATTCAGCAGGTTCTGACCAGTTCTTGAAAACCGGTAATGGAAATTTTGAGTAGTTCGGAGAACCAGCAAAGACCATTTCTGACCGACTCTGCCCCATCTATTCTCAAATCCCAGATGATCAGCTAGGTTTTTTTTTTTGTTGTTGCCCTGCACAGGAGAGCAGAGTTGGAAAGCAGGTTAGTGGGCTGGGGAGGAAATCAAATTTTGCAGTAACCTTCCCCCAAGAGTGGGATGGGAATGGAGATTTTACAGTATTCTTCCTCTGCCATGCCCACCAAGCCACACCACGCCCACCAAGCCACATCCACAGAACCAGTAGTAAAAATCCCACCACTAAGCAACATCTTTTTCATGTTTCTCAAATGAACTGTGTTGGTGTATACATATATGCAGAGAAGGCCAACTTCCAAAGAAGACAATATATGATTATTTTAATCATTAATAAAAATTATTTTGTATATTAGAGAAAGTCTATATAGTTGCTAAGGATTTACACTGACTTGATGGTGCATCAACCATCCATCCCATCCTCTTTTGAAAGTTTTGCATCCTCTGCTAAAGTGTTCAGTCCTTTTACTAGGAAAGAGTTTGGCAATTGCTCCCAAACTGCAATGGTAGGAATGGCAACATCATTTTGGGAATCCCCTTGACTGAAAAACTTAGAAAGGAATTAAAAGTTGAAAGTAAACAGGCTGACTGATAGATGAAGAATCTTCAATCATGCACCATTTAATCTCTGCTTCTTACAATAATATCTCTAAGCATTACATATTAGGATTTAACAAACCCACCTATCTAATCTTGTACCTCTTTGGTAAGACATTCTTCGCTAAGTTAAAATTCAGAGCTTATACTTCAGTTACAAAATGAGGCCTGAAAACTAGATGCCTTCCATTCTGAACTCTAAGATATTCCCAAACTATTACTAGCTCTGATTGAAACTCTGAACTTTCCAAATATTGGGATATAAATATCAGTTGTTGCCTAAGGCTTGTTACCTAAGCTGAGCTTGACTGGGAAAAGAGCTTATATAGCTCTTATTTAAACAAAACAGCTTCTAATGAACATTTCAATGCACTTAGATAAAATGACATACACTTCTAAAACGCCCTCCCTCATTTTGTTTCCATCCTCATAAATGGGGATAACCAAGATTCTGCCCTGCCATTTATTATTTTAATTTATTTACTAAAAAACAAAACCTTTCACTTTCCAATGTTTTTGTTCTCTAAAAACAGCTCATACAATGCTCTATTCCTTTTTATTTTTAGCAGAGAAATAGGAGAAAGCATGCTTTTCCCATAGAACAAGGCACAGATATAAACATCAACACAGATGCCCTGTGAGAGAGCTGAGCTTCTCAGCCACTTGATCATTAAGGAATGCACCAACTGTTTTAGATAATCTTGGTCCAGCTCAAATTCTGTCCACGCTCCCCTTCAGGAGTGATCAGTCTTGCCCTGCTCCTAATTTTTCATTTTCCCCACTCCTCTGGAAGAAAGGAAGGGAGACCAAGAACTTTTCCAAACAAAGAAAAACTTTCAGACAATTAACCCTCTCTTCTTTCAAATAAATTACTAAGTATCAAATGCAATCTGTTTCCTTTGTTTAGCCAATATGAACAATTTGTAAATGACTCAGGAATAAAATTCAGAAAATGTCATTTTAAATTAGAACCATTATAAACATGCTAATGACTACTCGACTAAAAAGATGCAGGATTAGTATAAAAGAATATATTTAGTTCTTGAGAAAATACAGTTGTCTTGTCACACAACTATTTGGACATTGAATTATATGGTTTACACTAGAAAGAACTGATTCCATGAGCGTTGTCGTAGCCAAATCCATTTCTTATGTCACAGATAGTTATTTAACATAACAGTAAAACTGTTTACATTTTGAAGCTGCCAGAACAGTATTTTCATTTCATTGTTCCCTTTCCCTCCTACTGTGGACTGAATTTTTATATTATATGCCTCTTATTCCTGTTTGCATACGTTCTATAAAACCTATTTTCTCTAATTCCCAGAATAATGTGAAATGCTGGGGATTTGTAATCTCAGAACTCAGAACTCACACAGAAATAATTGCTTATACCAGTGGTGGGATTCAAATTTTTTTATTACCGGTTCTGTGGGCATGGCTTGATGGATGGCAGGGGAAGGATACTATAAAATCTCCAGTCAGAGGTGGTATTTGCTGGTTCTCCGAACTACTCAAAATTTCCGCGACCAGTTCTCCAGAACTGATCAGAACCTGCTGAATATCACCTCTGGACCTCATCTTCACAAAGGATAAGGATATTACTATTCACCGTAGCTTTACAGTAACTTCAATAGAATAGACTGAATGCTTCTCAAGACCCCAGTTTGCTTAACACTAGGGAAAATAATTTGGTTAACATTTAAAAAAAGCATTTGGTTAAGATTAGGGAAAGGCTGCTATCACATTTGTGGTGTTCCCATAGCTATGCTCTTGGCCACTCTAGGAACCAAATGTTGGCCTTTGGTCTCAACTGGTTTTACAGTGAATAAACAGATGGAAATCTATCCCCAATATTTTTCTGTTACAGAAAATCAAACTGTGGATGCAAATAGAGGTCTGGCATGAAAACAGAAAGTGTTTAATTCTATTTCCCCATGAATATTTTCCACCAAAACATAAACAGCATCAACTTCTTTGTTCTCAAAATAATATGGAGAAAAAAACAATAGAATAGAATAGAATTCTTTATTGGCCAAGTGTGGTTGGACACTCAAAGAATTTGTCTTGGTGCAAATGCTCTCAGTATACATAAAAGAAAAGATACATTTGTCAAGAGTCAAGAATCATAAAGTACAACACTTAATAATAATCATAGAGTACAATAAGCAATCAAATCATACTAGGAAACAGTCAATATAAATCGTAAGGATACAAGCAACAAAGTTACAGTCATACAGTCACAAGTGGGAGGGGTTGGGTGATAAGGAGTGATAAGATTAATAATAATCGTAGTGCAGACTTTGTAAATAGTTGGACAGTGTTGAGGGTATTATTTGTTTAGCAGAGTGATGGCCTTTGGGAAAAAACTTCTCTTGTGTCTAATTGTTCTGGTGTGCAGTGCTTATAGCATCATTTTGAGGGTAGGAAACAGTTTATATCCAGGATGTGAGGGGTCTGTAAATATTTACCCACAATGCAATGTGCCCCTCTGCACATGTGCGCACAACACCCCCACCCTCCCCCTTATTTGCATGTGTGCACCTCCTGGTTGATTTTTGGCCCATTTGAGGCTGTTTTCACCCTCCCAAAGGCTCAAGGGAAGCCTCTGCAGCCTTGGGAGGCCAAAAAATGGGCCTTCCGGAAATATCAGAAGTGCTTGTTTTCAGCCTTCATAGGGCCTCTGGAGCCCGGGGGAGGCTGTTTTCGCCCTACCAGATGCTCGAGGGAAGCTTCTGGCAGCCTCGGGAGGTTGAAAACGGGCCCCTTTCAGCACTTCCAGTATTTCCGGAAGGCCGGTTTTTCAGCCTCTCAAGGCTACAGAGGCTTCACTCGAATCTAACATACTTAACCCAGACTCTTTAGGGAGAAATACAATTGTTTTAAACTACATTTAACATTTCTCCTTGTATTTTCAACTAGTAAAATTAGACTTCATTATTCTTGAATTGTTTTTAGCATTTTGAATTTCATCTGCAGTCTTATCACTTAGAGTTTATCTTCACTGAATTCTGGCAGAGGCATTTGCATTTCTTTCCCACTGAAATTAATAGGATTTACTGGTATAATTTATCCAATTGATTTCAACAAGTTCTATACTCTACTAGATCTTTATGCCCTATGAGATACAAAATGATAGAACATCTCTTTACTTCTTCCCATCTGGCTGTTCCCAAAACAACCGCTGTTGAAAACAAAAATATTCTTCAATCCCAGATAAACCATAAAGACTTTCTAATATTATATATTTTATGTCATTGTTTTGCTTGATTTCTCTTTTTTTTAAAAAAGATAAGATTGCTCTTAATTTATCTACCTCAACAAAATGGTTTAGGAAATATAGTAATTAACATAATATATAATGCATCTTCTTTGGGGTATACATTATTTGTGATTAATAATATCATTTTCTTATTTTAGAAGATCTTTAAAAGAATTTTCATTCATACAGAAATTTTTTATTAGACTTACATATTTAATATTACTAAAGTACTGAAGTACTAAAGAATTCGAAAACAGAGTAACATAGATGAAACAAACTAACTAAAATGAGTAGACATTTCAGAAGAATGATTTTTTTTGCCAAAATATTATTTCCCAATGTCAGTATTTATTTTAATATATTGCTAAATGTCGGAGAAGGAGTGGGTCAAAAGAGGGATCATCCTAGAATTTCTACACAGTCACAAATGCAGTAAGTCCAACCCACTGTGTACTTTGTTGACCATTATCTGCTAGCAAATGCTAACCATTGGTTGTGAATATTCCTCTGCATAGGCGTGAACAATTAATCTATTTAATTGGAACTTCATGTGTAGTCCTGGTCTTTCATACCTGTCATTAGCCATCATTACAAAGATTTGTTCTTATGTCTGGACAAAGAGAGAACAAACTGCTAGTCCTTAATGTATTATGACTATTAATACATCGATTAATTTCTAAAAATGTGATAAGATGCCCAGAATCCAAACTAGACCCTTCCTCTGTACAGGGTTTTGAGCTCTTCAGCTTCTGATTCCTTATGACTACACATCCAAGGAGGGCTCCAGATATGCAAATTTCTGCAAATATGCAAAGTTCTCCATATTACTTCTCTGAATCAAACACAGTCATAGCCAAAATGAAGAATCACATTTTGATCTCCCGCCTCAAGTTTCTCCACATCCCTTCATTCTCTTTGTGATTTCAGAATTCAGTTTTATATTCCTAAGCCTATTTTTATTTTGCCCAAACCACTTGAGAAGTAAATAGTATTAAGAAATTAACCTCTAGAGCAGGGTGTCTCAACATTAGATACTTTAAGATATGTGCATTGCAATTCTCAGAAATCCCCAAATCATAGCTCACAAAGGAATTCTGGGAGTTGAAGTTCACACATATTAAAATTGAAAAGGTTTAGAAACACTTCTCTACAAGAAGTTCATGAACATTACAGTTCTTCTGCTGTTTTTTTAATGAAATTTATTTTAAAAAATGGGAGGGTCCTATTTAGTCCTGAAAGATTACTAACAGTGCTATGTAGCAGCCAGGAAAAGGTGAGGTGAATTTCTGCCCAGTATTTCTTTCTTTTGGCTTGATGTTTAGTTTCTTCATGCATTAAACTGTCCTTCCTTGGATTCCCCTATCTTCACTTCCTAGGTAATACAAAAGGGAGTGAACAAGCTTGAAAAATATAGGTTACAATAAAAGAGATACCACTTTCATAAAACGTTAAGTGTTTAATGAGTTCCAGGAAGCAATCTAGCTACTATAATATTTATACAGCCTCAAGATGCTGAGAAATATTGCAAAAATATTCACTTTTCTTTTGCTGGTTGCCTGGCATACTATAAAAATGAAAATAAATAAAATGTATCACATGTCTATATACTGCATTTGTGTGCACATATATAAACATAGTAACTGATCTGTATTGACCTTTATCATTCTTTTGTGAAAAAAAACATAAAATTTAGACACAACTGTGTTCCATTTGGGAATTATGTTTTACTTACTCTCCAAGCCAAATTTTATAAGAGAGATCAGCAGCCACTCAAACTTTCATTATCCAAAGTAATAGTAAGCAGTGGTACATGCTACTTGATTTGGTGAGCAGAATTACATTTATGTTATTTTATTTATTTATCAGATTTCTACTCTGCTCATCTCAGCAATATGAGTCTGGGTGGTTTACAAATCAAACCATACAATCGTAGAAAAGACATAGTTAAACAACAGTTTTTTAAAAAAATTACAAGGAAATTAAACCGTTTAGAGGTTGAAAAAGCCAGCGGGAACATTTTCTGTCCCTAAAAATCCTATTTCTCTAACGCAAAGATTGCAATCTGAAAAAAAAAAAAAATCTCACTCCATCTTATTATTTCCAGCCACTATTTCTCTGTTAATCTCTTCATTTCAGATCTAGGGCTCTGTAGACAAATAGCAGCCATAGAGTTTCAGCATTTTTTTTTTTACTTCTCAGATATAATTGATAATCCATTCCTCTTTCAGTGCAGTAAGTAAATGGTATTTTAAATTGGCTTGCAACAGATTTTGTATTACAAGAAGCCAAAGAATGGCCATCAAAAATGATGGAAGAATTTACAATAAATAGGGTATACTTTGGACATGTGGCATGGAAGAAAGTGAGAGAATGGAGAGCATTAGTGCATTTGGTATAAGAATCCAACATATATGAGAGCACAGGTACATTCCAGGAAAACAAGATTCTTCATCACATGAACACACAACACAGATAAATTTCTGTTATGTAAGGTGTGTAGAGCAGTACACATTTGGTCTGCTACTTCCTTTCACCAATCACATTAAGTACAGACATATTAAAATTTTAACTGCCATGAATTCATTTAGTGCCAAATCCAATGGAATAAATGGCACTTGTTTCTGAAGAAGGGGGTGGGGGGGAGAAAGGGAACTGAACTCAGTAACATAGAAGCTATGGCCAATCACAGATTCCTGATATAAGCAGATACATGTGTTACCACTAGAAGAGACAGAACAAGCTGCTATGTATAAACAAATCTCATTCCCTTCTAGCACTTATTTTGTTACCTGGTCGGGTAACAAAACATTTCTAAGAAAACAACTAATCTCAGAAAACATCAAGGATTCTACAAAATCAATGGGTCAACATATTCTTATTGTTTTGACATAAGGAAATATAGCCACAAAATAATAGCTAAACTTCTGGAACACTAAATAAAATTACTGGGATGAAGTGAAGTTTTGATTTAATCCTATAATGCCATCTTAAGGGAGACTATGAGCAAGGAAAACTTTTAGAATAGGCAGGAAATGGTGGTAGAGTGGGGAGAAGCCCAAATTATTAATAGTTACAAAGGGGAATAAGAAATAATTTATATTCATCAGCAGAGAGCAAATACCAATAAACACTAGTATTTATTTAAAAGCATGACGTTTTTGAAATGGAGCATAAAAAGAAAGTCCTAAATTAAGAACTTTCTCTTTATTCCCCAAGATAGCCATCAATGCGTGCTGCCCTTGTCTTTATTTCCTGCATTGTTCATAGCCGAAGTTGCAATTGTTCTGCCAGGCTTGATGCTTATATAAGTCATTATTTGGTTTGGAAAACGTGGTCTGGCTGAACAGACTTGTTCCTTTTGTAGGGGATTACAATAACACACGGAAGCTTATGAGTGCTTCTGACAGATGTGCTGGCGGCCTGCCACTGTGTGAAGGGTGCGGCTCTGACTGACAACTTGCAATTATGGGATGATGAATGGTTCTGATGTGTGTTCAAGAGAAAACCACTTTCTAGAAAGTGAAAGTCATGCATACGGTTCCCATAAAATCAGCCTTAAGAAAAGTATTCTTACTTTCACATTCTGGTGGCATAACTGATTTGAAAGTCCTCTCTGATTTCAAACTTTTCCCCTGGTTTTAATAAATAAAAGACTAACTTAGGCTTATGTGGGAAAAATTAGTTTGACTCATTTTGGCTTCAAAAATTTTCAGTCAAACTGACATCACAACAGACAACTACATGCATATTCACACACGTTTCTTAAATACATTCATATGACTGCACAGTAACTAGCAAGTTTATATCTTTTTTGAAAGAAAAGCTCTAGGCAATAAAATCTATTTTTACCAACAAGGCAATGTAATTCATCCATCAATAGGCCTGTGCAATTTAGGCCAACTTTAATGGAAGTGGAATGCATGCTTTTATAGCTCCTTCTCCAGAGAACAATTTGTTCAGAGGTATTTGTAAGCCCATTTGTTCAACTTCCTTTTGTATCAACAGTGTCTTAGGTGTTAAGCAGAATAGAAAAGTCCACATCCAGAAAACTTATAGATTTTTAAGATGAACAAGACAGCAGAGCAACGCCAGAGTTAAAGGAAGATGACTGTGAACAAGAGAGATACTAATACAAGGCCAAAAGAATTCAAACAGGACTAAGTGCAGTCATATTCTCACTGACAAACTGAGACAAAAAAAAAAGACAAGTATAAAAAATGAAAAGAGAGACACACCACCACAGTAAAATACCAGAAAATAGCTTGAAACTGCAAGGAAGGAATTAGAAAAGCTAAAGCTCAGAATGAACTAAGGCTTGCTATAAATGCCAAAAAAAAAAAAAAAAATATTTTTTTCAATATATAAGAAACAAGAAAAAGTTAAAGAAATGATTAGTCCACTCATGGAAGAAGTGGCAAGAAGAAGACAGACAGCAGGGAGAAAACAAAACTGCTTAATATCTTCTTCGTCTTCATGCAAAAGGGAAAAAAGGTGCAACCTATCAAAAACAGCACTGTGGGAAAACAGAACAGGAATGCAGGTCAAAATGGGCAAGAAATTTATAAGAAAAGAATTATCCACACTTGACGAGTTCAAACTGCCAGCACCTGAAGGACCACATCCCAGAGTTCTGAAGGAGCTGGCAGATGTGATCTCAGAAACACTGAACAGAATTTTTCATAGCTTCTGGAGCACAGGGGAACTTCCAGAAGATGAGGAAAAAACTGATGTGATACTAAACTAAAAAAAAGGGGGGTTCCAATCAGCTTTATATCAATACCCAGAAAAATCCTGAAAAATGTAATCAAGAAGATTTGTGAGCCTTTAGAAATGAATACAGTTACTACTAGAAGCCAGCATGGGATCATGCCAGACAAGCTTTATTGCCTTCTTTGATAAAGTCACGAATTTAGTGTATCAGGGAAATGCTGTGGATATACTATACTTAGACTTCAGTAAGACATTTGACAAACTAGACCGCAATCTATTTCTTGGTGAAATAGAACAGTGTGGGATAGAGAGCAGCATCAGATGGATTCAACCTGGCTGACCAACTGTACTCTGCCCCATCAATGGTATTACACCCACATGGAAGAAAGCATGCAATGGGATACCTCAAACTTCTATTTTTTGGTGGTACCTGGCTCAACAGTAGCAACTGTTGGGAGAGGGATCTAGGTGTTCTAGTCAACACCACTTAAATATGAGCCAGAAGTATGTTGCAGCTGCCAAAAAAAACAATGTAGTTCTAGGATGCATCAACAGAAAGAGAGCATCAAGATCCTGATAAGTGATAATGCCGCTTTTTAGTGTCTTAATGAAACCATGCTTGGAATACTGTATTCTATTCTGGTCACCGTGATACAACAAAGATGCTGACACCCTAAAAAAAAGTGCAGAGAAGAACAACTAAGATGAATAAGGGTCTATGGAATAAATTCTGTGAGGAATAGTTAAATTTATCGAGCCTAACAAAGGAAAAAATAAGGTGACA
Organism: Laticauda colubrina; assembly: GCA_015471245.1. Taxonomy (NCBI): domain Eukaryota; kingdom Metazoa; phylum Chordata; class Lepidosauria; order Squamata; family Elapidae; genus Laticauda; species Laticauda colubrina. The sequence continues at coordinate 2,061,725 of BLBF01000054.1, forward strand.
TAATAGCTGTCTTCCAGTAAATGAGAGACCTCCAAAGTCCAACCCTATGATTCTATATAGTCACAACAAAATTAGAACAATCTAGGACAACTAATATGTCCCAAAACTTTTTTTCCAGAACTCTTTGGCCACCCTATCAAATTTCAATTACCAAAAGTCAATGCTGTAGTCTTATATTATTTTGAATTGGAAAGACTTTTATATTCTAGAAATGGACCCATCACAATTTTTTAAAAAGAAGAAAAGCATTTTCTTCTTGAATCTCTCCTGCCAAAAAGTCCATATTTCCATGGATAAAATTTTTTGTTACTTCTGTCATGAAGAACTGTGCTAGTTGAGAAAACTTAAATACCTCACAAAGCAGAATAGAGGACCTTGATTGTTGGGCTGCTTCATACTTGAAATGCAGAATATATGAACAATACCGTCATACTTTGGACATGGCGATGCTTTTACAAATGCACTGATCCTCAAATTTTTGTCTGGAGAAGACAAAAGTCCCTTGTAGAATCTTTAAATCATTATCAGAAAGAGTTATTGCTTTAGGTTCATGGTTTGGCAACAATGCTGTTTACTAACATGTAAATCATACTGTACAAAGTAGGATTACTTCTAAGTTTTGTTTTGCAAGCTGCATTCGTTACCAGTTTATTTCCAGATTCAATTCAAGGTGCTGGTTTAGAAATGTAAAGCACTACATGACATGGGACTGGATCAACTGGAGGATTGTCTCTTCCCAATTACATCTACATATCCTATCAGGTTAATCAGAAGGACTATATTATGGGCCATATCTGCTAAAGAGTTCTGTCGGATGAGTCCTAGCAAATCAGCCTTTTCTCCCATGACCCCCCTTCTAGAACATCATTCTCCCTGAAGCTGAACTGTCTTAGCTTTCCAGAAAGCCTTTAAAACATGGCTTTTCCAGCAACCTTGGAAACAGGGAGAGTCAAGAAGTTATATCTCTTTTTTTCTTCTGACTTACAGCTATTCTTTAGCATTTAGCATGAATGAACATGATTAGTCCATCACATGCTATCAGGTGGCAATCCAAAATAAACCGTGCAAATCAACATCATATTTAAACTAATGCTGTATTATATATATAAGAGGAAATATAAGCAGGAAATAAAAACACTTTCTGGTCTACACTCATGCTATCAAGTGCATAGCATATAATCAAACCAAGTTTCAGCTAACAGATGGCTCCAATATAATACATGCATAACACAAGCAAGTTCAATTACCTATAAACAATCAATTTATCAAAAAATTATTTAAAATTTATTTTAAAAACTGGGACTCGGTGGATCAGTGACTAAGACGCTGAGCTTGTCGATCAAAAGGTCGGCAGTTCAGCAGTTTGAACCCCTAGCACTGTGAAGTGGAATGAGCTCCCATTCTGCTCGACCCCGCTTCTGTCAACCTAGCAATTCGAAACATGTAAAGGCTAGGTCCCACTGGCTGACAGACGCAAAACGTATGCATAAAAGACACAGTGGATGAGCAAAATTTCGGGGGTGGCTCCATCCGTTGTCATCTGTTTCAAAAAGTGGCAAAAATTTGCATAAACAGAATGGAAAAGAACGGAAAAGAACGGACGTGCGTAGTATGTAGCGGGGATGTTAAACCGATGTTCATCGGTTTCATAGGAAGCCTAGCGGATGACACCTCTGAAGGGGTTCCCGGGGAAAAATTTGAAGTGGACACATAGCAGATGAAGCAGGTGCATCACATACGCCTAAAGGAAAGAAAAGGGATGCCGCATGGATGTATATCGGATGCAAACGCATCCTTTCTATTTCCATGCTGCTAACGCTGTGCAGACGTTCCAAGTACCCTTTCTTTCCTCCCTCTTTCAGCTGCAGTGGATGTGAGTTGCGAGGATGCCCAGTGGATGCAGGGAGGATACAGCGGACGTTTAACGGATGATAAACGGACATAGAACATTTGTTGCTCGTATGTCGTGGATTTACATCGTACACGGTAGAAAGTTCATCCGTTCACAAAGTTTTGTGCAGCTCAAAACTTATTGCGCGGATGAAATCGCAGTGGGACAGGGTCTTAAAATTGCAAGTAGAAAAATAGGGATCACTTGATTGGAAGGTAACAGCATTCCGTGCACCTTCAGCATTTAGTCATGCCGGCCACATGACCACGGAGACATCTTTGGACAGTGCTGACTCTTCGGCTTAGTAATGGAGATGAATACTGCCAGAAATGATTAGCACGTTTGCACAAGGGGAACCTTTACCTTAACCTTAAGGATGAAAACTTGGCAAAAAAAATTTTTTTTTTTCTACTTTACAAAAACAGATGTGGAAAACTGATATTCCATGGTAAAGAACGTTTTACTAAAAATGTAAATCTTCAAAATTTATAAAATAATTATACAATAATTTCTTAGTTGGATTCGATAATTATCAATTATGTATAATAATAGTCCTAAATATTCACCTGGGTGTAACAATTAATTTTTCCAAACAGAATTTCCCTGGATTGCTTCAGCAAAACTTATGTACATAAAGTTGCATATGATTAGGAACCTCATATAATCAAAGATTCTAATGACTCTGAAATAGGTACAGCTGATGTATCTTTCCTAATAATGACTCTTATTATCAACATATGTACACATATAATTTCAGGGGCAAGTGAATTTTTATAGTAGCTAAAGCTGAACTGGTACTAGGTGACAGGAAGACATACATGAAAAAGTAATCAAGCAAAGAAAAATTACATTTCTTTATATCCTAGTAGAAAACTACTCTGGACTGAGTATATTTGTATGAAAATCCAAACATTACAAAATTCCCATTAAATCCATATTGTATACAACTCTCAATTTATTCTGTTTGAATAATTCACAATTGAATTTATTATTACATTTTGCATAGAGGGAGAGAGAAAACAAGCAAAACAAAAAGAAAACCCTAACAAGCATTTTCTTCACAGCACAATACAATTTTACATGCTGCAAAATTATTGGTGGCTGTGGTTCTCATGACTGATATCTTACAAGATGTTTGTAGCATTCCAGGGCTGTATGTGGTTTCCCCCAAAACACTCAGATTACTAATTAAAAAGAATAATTAGGTTAACTCAATTAATTAATATGAAATGTAAGTGAGATTTCTTACTTGTGACTAGTTCAAAGTTGACTCAGGCTTCCATTCTTCCAAGGTGGGTAAAATGAGGACCCTGATTGTTGGGGGCCATATGCTGACTCTGTAAACCATCTACGGAGGGCTGTAAAGTATTATGAAGCGGTATATAAGTCTAAATGCTATTGCTATCCACTTGTTCGAATGGTACTCCAAGTACTTCTTGTAAAATTCAAGAACAGCCTTTGGCCCAGAAATGATCCCCAACATCAACCCCAAACAGAATTTGACCTTTTAATGCTGAAATTGCAACTTATTAATATTAAGAAATTATTTATATGCTGCTAGATATGTATTTAAGAGAACACTTGTGATAATTTCTATAGTTTTAATGATACTGGAGCAAATAAGAAGTATACTGCTTTAAAGTGAGCTGTGATTTGAATTAATCTTTTAGTTACTGCTCTATATGCTTTTAAAAATGAATAAATAAGATATGGATCTAGGAAAAGGTCAAAGAAGTGATGATCAAGCAAGAGAATTTTGGTTCCTTGAGATTAATTGATGATCAGTATGACTTTATATGTTTTCTTTTATCAGTTTAAGAATTCTTCCTTTTAATTTAAATCTGAATTATAATAGACTTATCATTTCAACTATATTTAGAGCAATATAGAATACTATATTCCCACAAACAGTGATGATAACCAATTTAAAAAGAAACAAATGCATAAAGAATAAAATACGGTTAATGTTGTAGTTGTTCCATTTTCTCCAGAACTGGAGGAAAACTAAGAATGGCAGCATCTATCTTAGTTTGGCTTCATCCCAAAACCCAATGCAAGATCAGACCAGGCTTGTAATTCAAATGGGGAACCACCACAAACCCAAAGGCTTCAAGCGAGATAGGGGAGTTGAAAAAAAAATCCCAGAATAGGGCAAAAATAAGCTATTTCTGTTGTTACCAAAATAGCTACATGGAGATGGAATGATATGGCATGGCACCTATCCTTCTTGTCATGTTTATTCTGCCTTCAAGAAGAATAAAACTTCATGTAATCCACAAAACTTTGAAGAAACCATTGATTTCTTCCTCCACAATCGTTCAACTTCATTTTGCAGATCGTGGTATTTCGTTACTATTTTCTAGTTTCTCTTCAAATCTTGCATCACATGGTATTGCAATATCAATGAACCAGACATTTTTTCCTCCACAATAGTGATGTCAGGTGTGTTGTGGGCCACATGTCTGTCTCTTTGGATTCGAAAATCCCACAGAATCTTGACATCATTTTTAAGAATGTTGTCAATTTGGTGTTCCCAGTAATTTTTGTTGCATTTAACTCCAAACTTCTGGCAAAGTTTCCAACGTATGATTCTGGCAACTTGATCAAGTTGTTGTAACCAATGAGCCACAGTGGCACAGTGGTTACAGTGCAGTACTGCAAGTTATTTCTGCCGACTGACAGCCGACTGCAATTTGGCAGTTTAAATCTCACCAGGCTCAAGGTTTACTTTGATTTCCATCCTTTTGAGGTAGGTAAAATGAGGAACCGGATTGTTGGAAGCAATATGTTGACTCTGTAAACCGCTTAGAGAGGACTGTAAAGTACTCTGTAAGACTCTGTAAGTATTGCTATTGTAGACAATCATTTTATGGGATTTTGTTGCAGCTACTGATAAGGTGATCCACTATTTCATCTTTCTTGTTACATAAGTTGCACTTGCCTTTAACTTTGCAGGTTAGTGAGGTGGGGAAGGAATGGGGATTTTGCAAAAACCTTCCCCCAGGACTGGGGAGGGGATGGAGATTTTGCAGTATCTTTCCCCTGCCATGCCCACAAAGCCATACCATGCCCATAGAACCGATAGTAAAAAAAAAATTGAATTCCACCACTGCTCTGATCTCAACCATCTCCATGTTAGCTTTGTATCTACATTTCTTTCAATGTCCTTCAAGTATTGACTTTGAATAGGCTTCTTTTTTCCAGTTACGAATATTATTAGATATTGCAGCATATTTTTCCTTTGAAAAAACCAAATTGAGCCACAGTGGCACAGTGGTTATAGTGCAGTACTGCAGGCTACTTCTGCTGACTGCTGGCTGAGTACAATTTGGCAGTTCAAATCCTACCAGGCTCCAGGTTGACTCAGACTTCCACCCTTCCAAGGTGGGTAAAATTAGAACCCAGATTGTTGGGGGCCATATGCTGACTCTGTAAACCACTTAGAGAGGGCTGTAAAGCACTATAAAATGGTTTATAAGTCTAAGTGGTATTGCTACAGTGCTATTAAGAGATAGAATAAAATAAAAGCATTTTTAAAGTTTAAATCTTTTTTTAATTACACTTGTAATCCATCCAAGTGGATAAGTAACAATCTGGCAGACTGATACACATACAGTATGATCTCTTATTGCAACCATACATAGTAATTTTGTGTTATGAGATGAGCTGTTATTGTTTATAACCATGACAAAAATAAGAGGGCCATAGTGATTGATACTTCAGATAGTCCCCAACTTATGACCACAACTGAGACCAAAATTTGACCAAAATCAACCAACATGAGAATGCTGCAATGGTCATAAGTATGAAAAATGGTCAATTTTTTCAGTGCTATTGTAACTTTGAACAGTCACTACATTAATTCTTATAAACTGAGGATTATCTGTATTGTCAATTACATTTAGCTATATTAATTTTTTTCTTATTATTTTTATTTATTATTATTTCTTTTTCACCTCTTAATTTCTTATTTCCTTTCTGCATCTTGCAAAACATTGGATATCCCTAATGGCAACAGTGTAATGCCTCTATATATGCTCTGTAAATATACTTTACAGTATATTGAAAAATACATTTGAACTTCACAAATGTCTAATTTTGTAAAGGAGAATAAACTTCTTAGAACTTTTTTTCATTTTTAAAACTGAATGGCTTTCTGATAGGCTTATTTTGAGGTGAAAGAGCCAAAAATGTGTTCTTCATATCAAGTTATCAAAACTGACTTAAAAGAAATCTCAGAACATTTCAAAGAGGTCCATTATAAAAATGAAAGATTAGTTGAGGAGAGGAAGACTGAAATATTTCTCTAATTTTGTAAAACAAAAAGAGGTACAGTACAGCAGGAAGATATTTTCACTGATTGTGACTGTGGATATAGGCAATTATCATTTTAATGTAAATTTTTCGAGGCAAATCTATTGGAGTTATTACCAGAACCTTCTGCAGGCCAGATTCCAAAAACGATTTTAAAATGCTGACACCCTTATGAGATCCTGCACTGGTTCATGACCATAATAGTACCTCCATCACCCTGGTCTCTCCTCGTCTCTGTCCTGTAAAATCTTTTCAAATAAGAACACAGAGACTGTCAAGTCATGCCATGCAATTTTGGCCTTTTTAAGATTTAATTTTTAAAAATGTTGTTCTCAATACCTGAAGAAGAAACTAAACCTTCTTTTTCATGGATTATAAAAGTACAGCTTATGTCCTTCATGGCAGTTTGTACATAAAGGCCAGCTAGAAAAATGTGAGATGCTTCTTGTTAGTATCCAAATGACTTCCAGAAAACACTGGTATGCTAATACCAGTATGCTAAAATAGCCTTCATAGAGCTTCAGAGCCTACATAAAGTTGGCAATAGTACTACACTGATTGACCTATTACCATCAGCCAATAAATATCCTGGGTTTTTCTGTGTTTGCCTGCCAAAAGAGAGATGATCAAACACCTAGCAGACAATAAGAGGGATTCTTTATTTCACAACGAAGTAAGTAGAACTGCGTAGAGCAAATTAAAAAGCAGTAAAAGTGGTAACTACGGGTTTGTCAGTATTTTTTAAAAAAATCCAAGAGGGCATGATAATTGTCCTAACAAACAATTAAGACAGTATTTTGAATAATATGATTCTGAGCAATGGCATTAAGTGAAGCCATCTCATGGCTTCTTTGATTTGGATTTAGGAAACCCAATAACAATGGTTTTGTGAACCATGGTTTATGGCTTAGCATATTTAGTCATTCTCGCCTACGATGGCTTATTAAATATCATTTAATATTTATTTTATCAGATGTGTAGAGCCAACCAACTCAATCAACTCTGGATGATTGCATTAAAAACAGCCAGTACAAAACTCTGATGAAAAGATTAGATAATAATGACAGAAACCCAAAATAAAAAAGCCTGATAATAAAACTGCATTCCCCCAAAATCTCATTGCAGAATCTCAACAGAACCTCTGACCACTACCAAATCAGGTTCCAACCAAAAAAATTAACATTTTTTTCGTGGCCAATTTCCTCTTCCGTGTCATTTTTTTGTAAGCACCAAATTTCCAAAATTAGGTTCAGGAAATGACCAAATCGGGTTACAACCAGAGTTATGGAACAAATTATGGTTGTGACCAGCAGTTCTACTGTATGGGGAAAAACTAGGTCTTCAAAACTCACTAAAAGGATAGGGAAATGCGAAATTCTGGAAGGATCCATTCCAGAGGGCATGCACCATGACAAAGATGATCAATAATATTAATTTGATGAATGAAATCCAATAAAAAATTGTGTGTCTGTTCTGTTATAAAACAAAGTGGTTACACTGACTCCTATAATATAATAATATTAATTCCATTGTAGCCTGATACACACACAAGATATCTGGTGTTAAGTTTTACAAATAAGATAGATTCATTAAAATTTAGACTATATTAATATATTTTTATCAGCATTACTTGCTGTCCAAATGCCATTGTGGTAAGAGCCTGTGGAAATCACCTTAGTCTTCAAGTATATAAATGGAAAAAAAACCTGCACTGATAGTTCATAATATCAAAACTGGACATGAAGTGGGGAACAAATAAGGTGAATTAGTTAATTATACAGGCAAGTTGGACAGGCAAGTTATTCTTCACTGAAATTATTTTACTTTTAAACTAATTTTATTGAAGGAAGGCAAAATTTTCCATATTAATTTTTTTAAAGCTTAACTGTACAATTTGTTTCACTTTAGGATAAGACAAGACCCACCTAGAATGCATGACTGCAAACAAAAAGTAATAAAAATACTTTATTGGGTTTTTTTTTTGTATTGTATTATGCTCGGCAACAACAAAAATACCCTATAGAAAAATTAAAACCTGCAAGAATCGGTCCATAAAAATTCCAAAAAAAATTTCCCAATATTAAACTAGGGTAGAGGTAGACCATATAAAGCATCTACTAAATGTCACAACAAAATTTCCAATGTTTTCAGCACAAATTTACCCATATTATACCAATATAGAAAGTTGCAGAAAAAAATCTAGATTGTGTCAAAAAAAGAGTGGATCCAATAAAATCCCTTTCCCCAACAAAACTAATTCTCTTATAGAAAAAGGGAACATTGGATCCAATCGAATTTTATTATTATTATGGTTCATCACATAAATATCAGCTATGTTTGGCAATTTTATACACCCTTCAAATCCTTCCCAAGGACTGGGGGAGCATATGTGGATATCTGATGATGTTAAAAGTATCATTGCAGGAGTTGCCATTTGCAATTGACTGTTGGTGATTTTGTCAATGCCAGGGATGTTCAAGAGGTGCTCCAGTTGTTTTGGCATGTCACCCAAGGCATCTATTACTGCTGAATAAGATTACATTATAATATTATTTCTAGGCTATTTAAGAGTATGATTTTCCTATGGGTTATTATTTCTTCTAAATTCTAATATCAGTTAAAAATAAGCAGTTTATTCCCACTATCATTTTAACATGTACAGTCCCTAAAATATGGTGGTTATTGAAGAATGCAACTATTAATGATGTTACCAAGTTTGGAAATAAAAAGTCTGCAAGAAAGCCACCAAACTCAGAGAACACCAAGGACCCTCGCTATTTAATAATAGACAATCAAATCAAAATCAAAAAGCATCTTTACATATACCTATTTCACTCATAGCTTTTTACTATAATTTCATCATCTTATTCTATGTCCTGTATCTGAAACCATATCTGGTCTGGTTGGTTACTATCAACTGCATTACTGAAGAACGTCCAGATATGTCAAATGTCTCATAATAAGACAGAAGATCAGAATAGGACTCATAAAAGTAATCTAGCATATTCTTCTGTTATTATAAAGACCTTTTACACCGAATGGATTTCTTGCTTCTTGAAGTGAGTAACAATTTAGACACCGTTTCTTATTTCTGCTAGCAAATGTGGTAGCCAGACTTCAGCACAAATCAAAACTGAACCATTCATGCAGAAATCCAGGGCACAAAGACAATAAGAGGAAAATCATGGTGGTTCT
>BLBF01000054.1:2072449-2101845 GCA_015471245.1 Laticauda colubrina
ATAATAATAATAATAATAATAATAATAATAATAATAATAATAATAATTTATTATTATTAGGACTGATTTGGTTCATAGTTTTTTAAGTGAGAAAATTTCCAACCCACATTCTGATTATGCAGATCACAGTCATATCAAAAATTCAGCCTTAATGTAAATTATCATTAGGCTTAGTCCCAGAGAGAAATCTTGTAGTAAGAGTACTGATTTTTTTAAAATAGTTTGTTCATGTAAAGAATAAATATGTATTACAAAAAAAAAAGTGAAATCAATGCCTCATTGCTAAGTAATGGTGCATGGATTGTGTTTTACTACAAATATGATGCTGATCAGACAAGTGCGGCTTATATTCTGCACAGTCTGTAATCTGTAATCTTATTGTTGAAGTCACATTTCTTTTTAACATTGATGCATCTGTTAATCCCTAAGAGCTAAAAATACAGATGTTTAACATCCAGTTTATAGGCCATTATCTGAAATATGAAGGGAGAAATCCTTATAATTCATTAGTCTACTTTATAAGTGTGACAAACTTAATAGTTCAAATATATTAAATTTTGAGAAATATCCTCTAATATATTTACATATATCAGGGAAATATCAGAATTATAATTAATATGTGTTATCTAGCAGTAAATGCAACATAAATTACATTATATGCTTTTCTAGTAAAAAAAAAAAAAAGCTACAGTGAAAATAATAGTCCCCTTAAGAGCTTTCCAGAAGTGATTTGAAAGCGGAGATAAATTTAGTTAAAATCTCAGATCTCCAAGACAATAAAGAATATCAACAGAAAAAAACCTTACTAATCCTAAAATCCAAATATTTCTCAAATAAGTGGTGTGAGAGAGCTGGTCAAGTAAGACCTTTGTTGGTATCCCCAAAAATGTAATCTCCAAGCTGAAGAATGGCAGCTTGCAGAACAGCTGGTGAATAGGATTAATGTCAGAAGAAAGAAATAAAACTCAACATATGTCCAAGCCTGCGGTGCTGGGACTGAGTATGATTGTACCCCGACGGATACCATGTGTACAGCTGGAAAGTGCCACTGTGCCCTGCTTCTATACCCCACAAGGTCATTTCTAAGTACAGATAATTACCAAAGAGCAAATTAAACTTTTCCTGAAGAACTCAGTGACTGATTAAAGCAGAAACAATCAACTCCCATCACTTCACACAATACAGCACTGTGTCATTCTCTCAAGGTACTTTTTGCACAAAATTAGCATTATTAAAGCTAGCAAACAATATTAAGGAAAATGAAATTTAAATTTGTTCAAATACACCTTACACTAATACTGGGATTAGTATCCAGGATCTGGATAACTTAAGCTTCCTTGCCAATTAAAAACAAATAACAAGATATAAATATGTTACTGATAATGATGACTATGCAAAGCACAGTAGATGTAACGATGAAATCTGAGTGAGCATTTTGTTGTCATCAGTATTTAATATTATAAACTATGCTATTTGAAACTTTTCCTTATATTTCAGTAGGCAATCAACAAAAAAAGAATATACAGTATTTAGCAAATTGTTACTAAGAATTATACAAAAATGTCTATAAATTGGTATTGAAATGTGAAAGAACATTTCTTTCAGTAGCAAGCTTATTTTTGGATTAGTAGTTTAATAAAACACTAGTTTCTCTTCAACCTTCAGAAAAGCAAAGGCAATGTGATTTTTTTAAAAATGCAGAATAAGAAAATAACAAGAAAATCCTATCCACAACTACAAAGAAACACCATATAATTCAACAAGACAATATATTCCCAGGGAAGATGAGCAGGACAATTGAGCATGCAATATTAATTTAAATCACCACTATAGTTTTAAACATTGACAAGGTTAGCCAACAAACTAAGTTATATTTAGTACAAAGTTAGAAATGCATACTGCTACTCAAATTGTGGTTGAAGAGATAATTTGTTCATAATTTGAAAAAATATGAAAGTTACAAGTTCTAAAGGTCATATAATTTTCTGCAAAAGTTTTCGAGTATTGTCATTCCCTCCTCGTCCCCCTCCTGCCTTTTTTTCCTGGCAATTTATCAAAAGGCTGTAGTGTAATGTGACCCAACACATTTTAACCATGTTGAAAAGATATATGTTCGAAAGGAGGCAAGCATGCAGTGTATTTCCAAACTGAACATCCAACAGAGCATCCATCTGTCACCTTCAATTCAAAGTAGCAACAGGCACCGGAAGTGACATTTTATGGTTGTTCAAATTAGATAACATTCATCGGAAGCAACATAACAGTTGACATTATAGGTTACATTTTTATCAGAAAGGCTGATAACAATTTTAACATGAAAAAACAAGAATGAGGAATACTGAGAACAATAGATGATACAGACACAAACACATATATAAATACACCTATATTCTTCAAATTAAGTCCTATCTTAAACCTCTCTGGATCACATGACTGTCATTTCTATGATAGTTTTATTTCTGACTTTGAATTTTTGTACTCCTCTCTCCAATATGCAAGAGTATCCAGGGGAAAATATGATGATACCAAAATAGTGACATGGGCTTATTAATGTCTGCCAACAGATCTGCCAACATCTAGAAACAAGTAAAGTAATAACTAGCAGTCAGCACTGGTTTGTTAAGAACAGATCATGCCAAATCAATCTTATTTCATTCTTCAACACAGTGACTAAATTAGTAGACCAGCAAAATACTGTGGACATAATATGTTTAGATTTCAGCAAGGCATTTGGCAAAGTAGACCACAACCTACTTCTTAGTAAGCTAAAAAAAAGTGGAACATATAGCACCACCACTAGACGGATTTGCAACTGGCTGGCAAACCATACTCAATGAGTAGTCCTTAATGGGTGTAAGTCGACATGGAGGGAAGTAAGCAGTGGGGTGCCACAAGGTTCTGTCTTAGGCCCAGTACTGTTCAATATTTCATTAACAACTTAGATAAGGGAATAGAAGGGGAACTTACCAAATTTGCAAATGATACTAAGCTGGCAAGAATAGTTAACACCCAAGAAGATAGGCTCAAGATCCAGATGGATCTTGACAGACTAGAATGCTGGGCCATATCTAACAAAATGAAATTCAGTGTAGAGAAAAGTAAAGTCCTACACTTAGCAAGAAAAACCAAAACTATACATATCGACTGGGTGAAACCAGGCTCAATAGCAGTAACTGTGAGAGGGATCTTGGATTCTTACTGGACAACCAGCTAAATATGAGCCAGTAGTGTGCAGCAGCAGTCAAAGCTAATGCAATCCTAAATTGCATTAACAGAGGGATACAATCAAAATCAAGTGAGGTACTAATACCACTCTATAAAACCTTAGTAAGACCACACCTAGAGTATTGCATCCAGTTTTGGTCACCACATTTAAAAAAGATGTTGAGACTCTAGAAAAAGTACAGAGAAGAGCAACCAGGATGATAGGGGACTGGAGACCAAGGCATATGAAGAACAATTATAGGAACTGGGCTTGGCTAGTCTAGTGAAGAGAAGGACCAGGGGAGACATGATAGCAGTCTTCCAATATTTGAGGGGCTGCCACAGAGAGGAAGAGGTCAAGCTATTTTCTAAAGAGCCTGTAGGTCAGACAAGGAATAATGGATGGAAATTGAACAAGGAGAGATTTAACCTGGAAATAAGGAGAAATTTTCTGACAGTGAGAACTATCAACCAATGAAACGGCTTGCCCTTAGAAGTTGTGGGAGTGCCATCACTTGAGACCTTCAAGAAAAGATTGGACTGCCATTTGTCAGAAATGATGTAGGGTCTCCTGCTTGGGCGGGTTGTTGAACTAGATGACCTATAATGTCCCTTACAACTCTGATTATTTGTTATGTCGTCCAAAAATGCCACAACATCAAAACATCATCACATGTGTTACTCCTGCCCCCACTAACCATGACATAAACATGGGACCCAACTAAACTCTTCCATAAGTAATTAAATAATGGTGCATTCCAAAAACAACTCAGTTCTGCTGAACTGAAAGGATTCAGTTCGGAATAGACATTCAAGGGCTTGAGAAATCATCATAATGTCTCAAAATATTTTAAAATCTACATTTCAGAGACAAAGCCAGAAGAAATATAATTGTTTACAACTAACTTGTTATTTAACTAAAACTCTTATGTTTATTTTGTAACAACTGAAGCAGGCAAGTCTTATTTTTGTTTTTAAACAGTATCCTGGTTTTAATAAAATGGGAATGTAACTTTCTATCTAAGAAATGTTGTTAAACCTATCTAAATTACGTTAAACTCCATCGTACATAATGATTATCATATTACTTTTCTTAACAATATGTAAAACAGAAACAACACCTATACCGGACCATTATTGCAGCCTTGTCCCTTTTATTTATTCAGTATACTTTCAGACATTCATTATTGCCACTTTTAAACTAGATCATAATTCAAAATTAAGCCCATGTTATATCCTACAGATTTCAGTGGAAGAGTTAAGCAAATAGTAAAATTAAAAGACTCAGCCTATTTATTTTTTACTAGATTTACTATGCAAATTTTCTAAAATTCTACAGTTCTCAGCAGCCAACATCCCCAACACATACACATAAAAAACATACATAAAACCATTCAAGTGTGCATGGGGGGGGGGGGGTACTTCCTTTGCAAAAGCAGAAACCCAAATTCACAAATAAATGTGTACCAAATTTGCTTTTAAATACATAAAAGATTATTAGCTTTGAAAATATTACATTATTCCTAGCCCATTTCCAAAGCATACACTATTGTTTAAATGCCCATTGTGAAAATACTATATTCTATGCTCCAAGTAATTATTGTCATTCACATAATATTCAGATGAATGAAGAACTTAGAAGATTTCTTTGTATTAATATTTTTATTTTGTTAAATAGAAGTGAAACAGTGTTCTACGTCTGGCAATGCAGAAAGTGTAAAGAAAGCCACCACATGCTAATATCCATTTAATTGTTTAAAGGATTTCTAAGATATTAGTTAAATGATTCCATAATTTCAATTTCTTCTTTTTCATTTAATAGTAGACATTCATTAAAATCTACACACTGTAATAAATTATAATAATTTTGAACAAGAATTAAATTACTAGGTAGCTACAGAAAGAGCCATTTTTCCTTAGGTAACCTGTAATCTAACTGTCAAATTTAGAATCTATTCCCAATCAACTCTTCACAACATTCACATTTATTCATCTATGTTAAATTAATAAAAGGTGTGAATAATACTGACAAAATTTATCATTATTGTTCATGCAGATTAAGGAAAATTATAAAGTAACCTCTGTGGAAAAGAAATGGAAGAAATTATTAAAGATGTGATAAATTATTTCTGCATTCTAAAAAAGGTCAAGAAAATGCTTAGTAAAAACTTCAATAAGACTTATGTAAATAGGGTATGACAGCTATTTCACAACTTGAATATTTTTTTACTAGTCTTTTTCAGCTGATGCCTTCCAAATATTTTGGACAGAACAATAAGTAATATTGGAATATCCCCCCCCTCACTTTTTTTTACATGTTATATTAAGTCGTGCATTATGATGATAAGTAAACCAAGCTACTGTGACTTGTTCAACAAATTGCAATTAATAATTCTGGATTACAAAAATATTTGCAAATTGATCAACTCTGTTATATTTATTGATCTGTTGCAACTAAAGAAACTGCCAGATGATTAAAAATGAGCAAAACAAGAACATAAACTTCCATAGTAATGTTAGTACAATTAGGAATCCTATTGTTCGCAGCATGATAGGATGGATATGGAATGAGTTCTTTTAAAAAAAATTTCCCAGATAGGTAAAAAACATAAAGGCCAACCTAATTTCGACCTGGATGCTAGTCCATAAGGTAGGTGGTGCTAGTGGAAAACAGTATATAGAGACCTCCAGATCGCAGACTTTTCCAACACTTTGGGAAGGGGGATATAAATGCCTCAAGAGAGAATGCAGCAATTTAGGAAAGGATGTTTTAAATTATAAAATATTTTTCCTAATGATTCAAATTTCCACATACTCCATTCAGATCCCCATTTGTGGAAGCACAGCATTCCCCAAATATAAGAAGTGCTGAGTAACTTTTTGAAATATGCTGTTCTTTCATCTTTCTTTGAAAACTCCAATATAGTTGAGTAATCAATATTTTAAGAGAAATATTTCAGAATTAATTTCATCCCTGTGCTGTCTTTTCAGAACATTATTTTTATCCATTGAATAGTATCTAGTTTAAAAACAATGCTATATAAAATCCATCACATTTTCCGAACCTTAACCCTACTTTCATCTCCACATATTTGTTTGATTTCCTACAAATTAACCTTGTAGCTCATCTCTTCCTTGAACAAGATTCCAGGAGATAAAATAAAACATGTCATCATCTGTTCCTATTCACGTTAATGTTAATTCTTTTAAAAGGAGCTAATCCCACCCTCACGGGGTTATTTTCATAACATGCTCCAACCTAGATTGCTCCAAGATTTACAAATATTAAGGATATAGCAATCCCAGTGCAACATTTCAGACATACATGAAATGTGTGAGTCTATGGTGAGATTCTTGAAGATGCTGTAGCACACACAGAAATAATATTTCAAGAGTTTCAAGTTCCTTCACCCCAGTATTTTTCAGCTAGGATCAGTGATACTTTACAGTCACTTGATGAGTAAAGATCACAGTTTTTAATCCCAAACACTGTGGCATTCATATGTGAGAAATATAGATAAGGAGTATAACCAAATAGTCTTCATCCACTAACTTTTCTTTCAGGGTACATTTTCATTAAAATACTTTAGGGACTTGAAAGAGTTAGTTGAGGTTTTTTTTCTGCTAATATTTTTCAAGGTAAGAAAAGGAAAAGTGTATCTTGTAATTTTGTCAATAAATTGATTTAGTCCTAGGAATAAGGATCCTGATATTCATTGAGAGCCACAACATATAGAAAAGCCAGGTTTAACTACGATACTGATAAAAATCCTGCTCTTTTCAATTTCTGAGCTATCCTTTGGGGAATACTTCCATATGAGCTTTTCTGAGCATATACATGGAGATGGAATTGAATAAAAGGATGATTAACATTTTCCTCTGTATGACATTAAGCTATTAAAATCAGGGTGGAGGTAGAGAGAAACCTAGAATTAAATAATTAAAATCTCAAATTGTGGCAAAAAAACTACTCAAGAATGCAATATCACTTGGACTCCTAAATGGAAGTCATAATATGAACTACAGGATTGTTTTTAACAGCTACAAAAATCATTATGGTTGGGCATATTTCAATCATTTTTAATAATGGAATGTATGTTGTAACATATATTTGTTTATCTTTAAAATTGAGAAAGAAAATATTTTGCACTACTTACCTTGTGCTTAACATTGCTCTTATTGAAGGAAATATTCCTGTCTTCCATGGACACTTGGCTTTTAAAAAATTAATCCATTCTTTCCCCCATTAAAACGCCAGTTCTTATCCTAATTCTTGTCATTTCCCTGTAAACCTGTTAAATAGCTTTCCCCTTGCTCCACTGAAATAGATTTTACAGGCTCTACTCCATGCAGATATCAAACAGATTTTCCTATCTTGCTGCAAAAGAGCAAAAGTCACATGCCAGAGGAACCTTGCTAAAATATTTACCTCTCTGTAAAAAAAAAAAAACATTGGAATAGCCTATTTCCCAAACTGAAAACAAAACTTCTTCGTCTACTTTCAGACCTATAGCCTGAACAGAAACTGCCAAGGGGGGTGGGGGAGAGGGGAAAAAACAATGCATAAGTTGTGTTGTAATCATATCGAGCAGCTGAGCCCAAGGCAGGCAGGCTATGGAATGCCATACAGTAATCAGCACTGTTGACTAATCAGAATTTGAGACACAAGAAGGTAATAAGGGTATTATAAAGAATGGCTTATTGAGGGAGCAGCTGTTTACGGTTAGTTCACTGTTTAAACGAGTTTGTCTAGATTGCCATGGCACATTTTTGGTGTGCACGCATGCACACACACACACACACACACACACACATATTTTTTAAAAAATCACTAGAATAGTATCCTCCAAGACACACACAGGGTGGCTGACAGGAATTCAGATGGGCAAAGGGAGATAAGTCTTCTGAGAATGACTTGTTTAAATGGCTTGTTTAAAAATTGTCAAATGCTGCTACAGAAAGACTCCACCAGTTTTATTGCCATGAAGGCAGAGGCTGAGGTAGTAATGTAGAAACAGAAGATGAAGGCTGGTAGAGTGGAAGGGAAAGAAGGAGTGAGACAGAATTCGGGAGAAGGAACCAAAAGAAAAAAAAAACTACCTTGTGACATTTATAAACATAGTTATTGTGAACTGCCATCCAATCTATCCAATTAACCTAATATTTCTGGAATGCGAAGATAATGATTTTAAAACTGTTGCAAATTCAACATAAAAAAGTCCAGTGGATTTATTTTAGAGCAGCTAATGTGAATACCATTTTCAACGGGTTGTTCAAAGCACACTCTCACGCATCATTGGAAACAGACAACTCAGTCATAACCTCAGACAATAATCATCTTGTTCAAATCTATTTGTCATACAGTTGTTCAACTGTTTGGTGTTTTATTTTGTTTCCCATTCAGGAAACCAAATTCTGGTTTGGCATCCCCAAAATATCTATGAAGTCTTCAAACCATGAAGGAGTTGAATAATTCAAATGGAAATTTATCATAATGCATTATTTAAACATATTCTACTTTGAGCACCAGCCAACTTGGTAATATTTTAAAACAGCCAGCAAACAGTGGAAACTCTGATATCTTTTGTAATAGTTCACATGTCAACCTGGCAAAGTGCCCACAACATACAGCAAGGAAAAAGAAATCTATTTAATGTCTACCCCACAAGGCAACATGAGGTTTGATTGGCAGGAAGCAGAAAGTGGCTTTTGATCATGTGTCCTAACAAGCAGTTCCAACTCCTGTCTCTTCAGCTGAAGAGCGCCACATTGCCTATTGAAACAGAAATGACAGGCAACTGCCCTATTCTTTGGCTCTAGTCCTGCACAGTGGGAACTATGCCGGAGAGAGAGAGCCACTGATTAAACACAGCATTTTCCCTGAAGACAAGCAGGTTGTCGGAATCAAAGTTGGGCAGAATCAATTCAACATTATTAAAAGAGGATATAGAACTGAACTGAACTGATGTCACAGCAGTTTGTACAGCCTCAGGGACTCATAGAATGGTGAGGGGGTTAAGAAATGGCAAGATTTGCCAAGCAAGGTCAGAAATTAACTTTGACAACTTGGCAAATTTCCCATTATTTCAGGTTCTTTGCATTTCATGCTCACTAGTTTCTTAATAGGCTTGCATTTAAAAACAAAACTACTGAACACGCACACATGTGCTATATAGAAAGAGAAACAAAATCTCTCTCTTTCTCTCTCTCTCTCTCTCTCTCTCTCTCTCTCTCTCTCACACACACACACACAAATATACACGTACCCACACCATGTACCATATTTTTTCAGTCAAACTGCAGTTCTCTAAATTGTTGCCTAGAAGTAAGCTCAAATGAAACTCAACTGATATAATAGTTAGCCACCAAGCCAGAAACACAGAGACCAAGAGTTATAGTCCCACATTAGGCACAAAGCCAGTTATATCAAATCTTCTCTCTCTCAGCCCTTCTGAAAACATGTCAAAACCAGGGACAACTTCACACAGTCACCATGAGTCTTGACTGACCCAAAGGGGAAAAACAACAAATATGTGTAAGGCAGGGAGCCAAACTTGATTTCATTGAGGACTGCATCAGGGTTCTGCTTCACCTCAGGGGACTGGGGTGGACATTGCCAGTTCAACATCATTCATGTCGGGGGTGCCTGTGGTGGCCTGAGTGCTCTGCCAGCAAAAACAGACTCCCGAGCTCTGTTTTCAGCTGCCACAGCCTCCGGAAACCCTCTGCCAATGAAAACAAAGCCCGGGAGCATACAGCCCTCCAAGTTCCATTTTTGCTTGCAGAAGCACTGCAGGCCGATCCTTCACTATTTCCAGGGCAGCCCCACGGACCAGTTTTAAGTATGCCATGGACTGAATCCAGCCCTTGGGCCTTGAGTTTTATACCCTTGGTGTAAGGTAACAGCCAAAATAGATTTCAAATCTCTATGTTAATTGTTCTGTATAAAATAGTTTACTCCAAATCCTCGATTGTGATTGGCTAGAAAAGCCAGCATAGGGATTGGTTCACTAGGAACCAATCCAAAAGAGCTGCCAAAAGGTGGTAAAACCAAGTAACCGTCACTGGCTACAAGCCGGCAGGCAAGCCGTATATAAAGGCTGCCGCGGCAAGAGCCAAATTGTTCCGTTTAACTTAAACTGTTGAAATAAAGACTTTTACTGTTGGAACCCGGTCTACCTCATGTTTTTCCAGACGGAACACTGGCGACGAGGATGGGATTGTCCTAAAACATGAGACTGTGCACGCGGCGAATTGAAACCCAGGCTGGAAGTGATGGCCGGAAATAATGCACCGCCCGCACCCTCCAACCCCAATGAAGAAGATTGGGAATCCTACGTAGACTGTTTCCAAATGTACTTAGAAAGTAATGAGATGGAAGAGATCTCAGACCAGCATAAGAGGGCTGTCTTCTTAATGCATTGCAGACCAACGGTATTCAAATTGGCCAAGGCATTGGCAAAGCCCAGAGACGTAAAATAAATGACCTGGCCCGAACTCCAGAGAATGTTGAAGGCTCATTACGCACCAGTGGTGTCAAATCTCATCAAACGGCACGAATTCTACCGAAGGGACCAAAAAGAAGACGAGACCATCGCTGATTTTGTGGCAGCCCTCCGACAATTGGGGGAAGCATGTGAGTTCCTGAACTTAGATGAAGCCATGCGAGATCGAGTAGTATTGGGTTTAAAAGACTCTAATTTACAAAGTAAATTGCTAAATAAACCCAACATAACCGTAGCTGAAGCAATCGCAGAAGCCACAGCTGCAGAAGCCGCGAAAAAGTCAGCGGCCACCATGAAACAAATGAACATGAACAACGACGAAACGAGCCTAACCAGAGGGAAGAAGCAATTTCCCGGCATGAAGATTTTGACGAGACATCAGAATCCAGAGAGGAAGACGATGAGGTCCACCGCCTATACGCCAACAAAAAAAGGCGTGAAAAAAGAAACTGATGGGAATGTGCTGGTTGCGGAGGAAACTACCCTCGAGCCAATTGCAGATTCCTTGATGCCATCTTCAGAGCTTGTAAGAAAAGGGGACACATCGAGAAGGTCTGTAGGAATCGAAAAAATAACAGCCCTAACAGACACAGTAACTCTCCCCCACAAGCTGAATCGAAACAAGCCGAGAGAAAGTGGGAGAGCAACAAATGAGCCAGTAACCGAGAAAAGACCCATCAAACTGTCACTATCGGAAGCGCTCAGACAGAAAGGGAAAAAAAAGTTAAAATCATCGTAAAAATCGAAGGCAGCCCCTGTGAGATGGAGGTCGATTCAGGGTCGTTCCTGTCAATGGTGTCATGGGACACAATCAGACAACTGGTCCCAAATATTAAGCTAAAAGAGCTCCAGAAACAAAAATTAACTCTGAAGGACTACCAAGGGAATCGAATTCCTGTGGTAGGTCTAGGACATTTCCGAGTCGCTTACAAGCAGCATGTCGAAGTCCTGCCTCTGACAATAGTCGACCGAGACCGACCCAGCCTCCTGGGCATCGAATTGTTCACACTATTGGGCATCGGAATGACCGGAGTAGACCGAGTGGCCGCAACCGACTGGGAAGAAAACCTGATCCACGAGTTCCAGGACGTTTTCGATGGCTCCCTAGGCAGGTATCAGGGGACCCCAATTTCCTTTAGCTTAGACCCCCAGGTGGCCCCTAGAAGATTAAAGGCCAGACGAGTTCCTTTTGCATTAAAAGCAAAAATAGAGGAACAATTGAATAAATTAATTGACCAAAGGGTTTTGGAACCTGTTGACCATGCTAAATGGGAGACGCCAATAGTAACACCGGTTAAACCTGACGGGTCGGTACGCATCTGCGGAGACTACAAGGCTACCCTGAACCATGCACTGCAACAAAGCGCATACCTGGTGCCAGTCGTACAACATTTGCTACACTCACTCGGGGGAGGAAAAAATTTAGCTAAACTAAATCTAGCACAAGCTTACCAACAGCTTCCAGTCGACCCCTTAATGGCCAAGGCACAGACAATAGTGACTCACAAAGGGGCATTCAAGTGTAACAGACTTCAGTTTGGAGTGAGTGTGGCCCCAGGCATTTTCCAAAGCCTCATGGAACACCTATTAAATGGAATAAAAGGGGTCGTACCATATTTTGACGACGTCCTGATTTCGGCTAAAGATACGACCCAACTAGAAAAAAGACTAAGAAATGTACGAACAAAATTTAGAGAATCCAGTCTGAAAGTTAAAAAAGAAAAATGCTGCTTAATGACTGATCGCGTCGAATTTCTGGGCTACTTAATTGATGGAGAGGGTATACACCCTACCGAAAAAAAAGTCAAAGCCATTAAAGACGTACCACAGCCAAAAAACAAAACGGAATTGCAGCCATTTTTGGGTCTAATAAATTTCTATAACGTATTCCTCCCCACAAAGCAACAATAGCGGAACCATTACACCGTTTGCTGGATAAGAAAACTAATTGGACTTGGGGTCATAGAGAGCAAAAATCATTCCAGAAAATAAAAAAATTATTAACATCAAACACCGTTCTTATCCAGTTTAGTAACATACTTCCATTGACGGTAACCTGCGACGCCTCACTGTTTGGAGTCGGTGCCATCCTGAGCCACCAATTGCCAGATGGGAGAGAGGCACCCGTCACTTATTACTCAAAGACTCTGTCTAAAACAGAATGTAACTATTGTCAACTAGACAGAGAAGCCCTGGCAATCGTCACCGGAGTGAAATGTTTCCACGAATACCTTTATGGAAGAACATTTTTTTATTGTAACGGACCATAAACCATTGCTAGGAATTCTGGCGGGAAACAAGCCTACACCGAACATTTTATCCCCACGGATGACTAGATGATCAGAATTCCTTGCAGCATACTCTTACACATTGACACATCGACCCGGGAAGCAAATCTCCCATGCAGACGCATTAAGCAGAGCACCGCTGCCGATGACGGAGGAAGACCCGGCGCCAACAATGACAACCCTGCAAATAGAAACATGCCCCGAACTACCAATATCTGCAAACGATGTTGCCAGAGCCACCGCAAAGGACCCAGTGACTGCCCGCATATTAAACAAACCAAACTCTCAATTCAAAAAAGTTTGTTTATTGTGGGGTGATCGGCTAGTAATCCCTCCTAAACTACAGACTAGGGTGTTGGGTATGCTTCACGAAGGCCACCCTAGTATCGTAAAAATGAACAGCCTCGCTAGAAGCTATGTCTGGTGGCCTGGTATAGACAAAGATATCGAATATTGGGTTGCCACTTACACTAAATGTCAGAAAACCAGGCCTTCCCCACCACAAGCACCCATAAGGGACTGAGAGACTCCACGAGGCCCCTGGTCTCGGATCCACATTGATTTCGCGGGTCCTACTAGGGGGCATACCTTTTTAATTGTCGTAGATGCATACTCAAATTGGCTGGAGGTTGTAGTAATGTCATCTCCGACAACCGAGGCGGTCATTAAACAACTTAACAAACTTTTTGCAACCCATGGATTGCCGGACGTCCTAGTGTGCGACAATGGGCCACAATTAACCACCATCCAATTTGAACAATACCTAGCCTCCCTAGGTATACGCCATGCACTGACCGCGCCGCCCACCCGGCAGAAAATGGTAGGGCAGAGAGAATGGTCAGGTTAACCAAAGAGGGTTTAGAGAAAATGGACCTTGGGGATATCGAGGATAAAATCAACCGTCTACTCACCCTCCAACATATCACACCTAGCACCGTAATCAACAAAAGCCCAGTGGAGTTATTAATGGGAAGAAAACTTAGGTCACAATTAGACAGGTTGCACCCAAATTACACGTTGGAAAGACCCCCCGACTCCTCCAGCCATTGCCGAACATTTGAAATCGGCGACTTAGTCTAAGCAAAAAATTTTACCGGGGACCCCCTATGGCTTCCAGCCACAATCACACAACTCACACGTCCCCGGTCCTACCGACTAACCGTAGACAATGGCAGGGAATGGAAGTGGCACATAGACCAGCTTCGTTCCCGAAACATTGAAAGAAATACAAACGCACAACCACAAAATATAAAAATCAACGAAAACAAAACCAAAGAAGGGGGGGAAATACAAGAAAATAATAAAGAAATTTTAAAAATAAACCCAGAACATCTAACCAATCAAAAATATCAAAAAGGAAACTTACGATTAAATGAGACTTGCAAAAAAAATCCAGACGAAGGGGCCAGCCAAGCCAGGTCGACCTGCCCAGAGAAACCAGGAGGGAGTGGCAAAACCACCGGCCTGAAAAACTCAAGCGGTAGCAAAATGGCCGACTCACCCTTCCAGGCGGTTCCATGGAAAAGAGCCGGAGAGATAGCAACCCCATCCGAACCGGTTGAAGTCTCCAGTGAAAACGAACCGTGCAAGTCCAGTAGAATCAGAAGAAGCCCCACCTACCTGCGCGACTACGTCACCACGTAGGACTAAACCAAGGGAGGAGGGGTGTTCTGTATAAAATAGTTTACTCCAAATCCTCGATTGTGATTGGCTAGAAAAGCCAGCATAGGGATTGGTTCACTAGGAACCAATCCAAAAGAGCTGCCAAAAGGCGGCAAAACCAAGTAAACATCATTGGCTACAAGCCGGCAGGCAAGCCATATATAAAGGCTACCACAGCAAGAGCCAAACTGTTCCATTTTCACTTAACTGTTGAAATAAAGACTTTTACTGTTGGAACCCAGTCTACCTCGCATTTTTCTGGATGGAACATTAATCATAATCTTCACTACTCCATCTTGATGCCACTATATTACCTCTTTGCTGTAGGAGCTTCATAGTAAGTTTCCAAATGCTTTTGACTATCCAATTCTAATTTCCAATTTTAGGGTGGGATACTATCTTTCAAGTCTAAGTGGATTTCTTTATCTAATGTGCCAACCAGACCAGAAAGTCATAACATGCCTACTCAAGATCTCCATCTACCCGAAGTCACATTATCTGAAGAGTTCCCATAGTTATGCACTTCCAGAAATTTTAAAGATTTGGTTTTTCCAGTAGGCCCTTCAGGATAGATTCTGGCAACATTCAACAAAAATCTTTATTATTATAGGTTTATATATTGTTCATCCCTCTTCAAATCCTGCTGTTGTCTCAGTATAAGAACAGGGTGTTCCTAGGAGGGATGAATGAAGAATGCTGGGTAGTGGACTTCCGGTTTGAGCTTCTTCGGTGACAGACCAAAACCTCGTTTCTGCGAGGCTTCGATCCGTGCTCGCCACTGGAGCGCCCCGAGCTAAGCCACCCCACAGAGGTGGTGAGAGGAGGGAGACTGCCTGCAGGGTTGAGGAGAGCTGCATCTCTCCTCCCTAGCTGGCCATTCCTCCCTTTCCCAAATGCGGTTGTAGCGGTGGTCAAAAATGGCCAACACAAAGAAGAACTCAACCGGAAAAGAATGTGCAGGAGGAAGATAAGAGAAAGTTTTGGTTGACTGGGTCAAAGAGCAAAGCAACAAATAAGCTACCCTGGAATTGAAACCGTTAAAAAAAACAATAACATTGTTCCCTAAGAAGATTTTTAAGCTACAAAGGAGAAAGAAAAAGGAAAAGATTTGGTTTTTTTTCCCTCCTTTTCCTACACAGACAGTTAAGAGACTTAAGCAAGAAATTGGAAAAAAATCCACTTTGAC
The DNA here is from genome assembly GCA_015471245.1 of Laticauda colubrina. Classification (NCBI taxonomy): domain Eukaryota; kingdom Metazoa; phylum Chordata; class Lepidosauria; order Squamata; family Elapidae; genus Laticauda; species Laticauda colubrina. The sequence continues at coordinate 2,088,295 of BLBF01000054.1, forward strand.
ATTAATAGGCATTTAATGCTGCAAATAAAAAGTCAAAGGGATAATAAAGATTTTTGGATAATTAAAAGCTTTTGAAAACAGGAAAGGAGAGAAAAAGAATAAAAGGGCAGGATCTGGAAGGGAGGAGACTGCCTGGAATTAAAAAGAACTTACAGCAAAATCTCAACAGGACTTCCAAAAGATACATTTTAACTGAAACATCGCAACAAAAACCCCAGGAAGAGAAAGTGGAAAAAGAAATAAGAAGAAATAATTGGGACTATTTGGATTACTTGGTGATTTCTGGATTTTAGGTTATTGTATTTGAATGACTAAAATCAATCAGGTGGTTGTTTAAAACTGTTTAAAATGGCTCCACTTTTAGACGAACTGAAAATGGAACTTAAAAAGTACAAAGAAGATGCACAAGAAGAGAGAGGTTCTTTTGGCTTCTTATTTCAATTTTTAGAAATGGAGATTTGGAATTATGAGGAACAACAAGAAATGCCTGCAGAACAAGAAGACTGGGACAAAGAAGAAGCCATCTTTAATGAACAAGTAATCTTAGGTGGGGGGAAAAAGGAAAGGGGGAAAGAGAATGGAAAATTTAAGATTGAGAAAAACAACTTTAAAAAAAATAGAGTGAAAAATAAGTATAAAATCAGAACGCAACAGAAGAGGGAAATGCAGAAAAAAGAAGTAGAAGTAGAGAGACAAGGGGGTAAAAAGGGGAGGGAGAAGAAGAGAGAGAAGAAAGAAAGGAAAAGAAGTTATAAAGGACAGAAACAAAATAGAGAGAAACAGAGCCTATTTAGAGATAATGGGTGAAAATTTAATGGAAAAAGGGATTCTGCAAAGGTACATACGATAGTATTGTTATATTATTAACAGAAATAATTTTAGAAAATATGAAACAATGTATGATTAAAATGTTTGATAAAATTGCTATCGTAATTCAGTGGAATGCTTGTCAATAAATAAAAGTAACAAAATGAATAATGATTTACAAAACATATGTGAAGAGAAATAAGGGAAAAGTTAATTATGGAGATTATATGTGTCTTTAAAGAAGTATGATATTTAATTGAAAATAAGCATTAAAGATGTTAAGATTTTAATGATTATTAATGATAGAACTGAATTGGAATGGAATGAGGGTTTATAATTACTTATATTTATAATCTTTTTTTTAAGAACATAGGGTGTATTATAAGAATGTACCAGCAGAAGTCGATTGAAAGTTATGTATTATGTATTATATTGAAGGTCATAAACTTAAGAAATTTAAATAAGAGTTGAATGGATGTAATTAAAAGATATAAAGGTGTCATTCTCCAATTAGTAATTACAGGAGAAAATTTGTTTAATGAGAAAAGATAATATGAAATTGAAACAGAACAGACAAAAGTATAAATATAATGATTTGAATTGAGATGCGATAATCAAAATAAAATTGAGAAAATTAAAAGAGGGGAAAAACCATATAGAAAATGTAGAACAGTATAAGATATGGAATAGAATACAAAAAGGAGCATGAAGTTGAGTTTTGTGTTTGGATAAAGAAGTTCAACCTGGGACCATGCTATTTTCAAAAAAGATGTTTTACTTGTATTTTGTATGTGTGAAAACTCAAACAAAACTTTATTAAAAAAAAAAAAAGAATGCTGGGTAGTATCTATTGTCATCATAGTTATGAATGTTGTTCCAGCTGCCCAGTTAAAGTAAGCAAGAAGATGCTGAAAGTCGATGATCAGTTTAGTGACAAGGACAAAGGCATCATTTCATATTGCACAGGAGAAGGCAATGGTAAACCATTGTATTCTACCAAGAAAACACAATGTATAGAAATATTTAAACAATTATCATAAAATGCCAGGGGTGGGATCCCTCACATTGGATGGAGCTCAACATGCTTTTGAGAGAAAAAAATTGAGGGTTTTTCAGACTGGTAATGATATTTATGATGCAGTTGGATTCAAGACTTTTGCATATCTTGTTGATAAGATTGCCATGCAGGAAAAGAAAACCTGAAACTGCAAAGGCAGAATTATGGTGAGAACATGGAACATAAAACTCATGAACATGAGAAAGCTCAGTGCAATGACAGATTAAATGAATTAAATACACACTGATGTCTTATGCATCCGCAAACTGAAATATAGTGGAATAGCCCACTATCAGACAGATTATATTTATAAATATAAAGAATATACTGCTATGAAGAAGGAGCAGTGTTACTTTCATAATCAGTAAGGATATTTAGATACAATGTAATACCTAAAATATATCAAGTGGATTTAATGAACATCTACGCAATATAATAAGGTCTAAGTTCATGCTCCAATCACTGATGCACAGGAAAAAATATTGACCAGTTTCATAGCTAAATTCGATGTGAAAGTTACAGAATATGAAAGTAAAATGGGATGCTTGAAGACTGGAATACCAAAGCTGGAAACATTAAGAAGGAAAATGTAGTTGAACTGGATAACCTAATGAAGCAAAAGGTTTCTAGGCCAATTATTTCTTCTTTGCTAATGCAGTCTTCAAACAATCAAAACAATGCTGCTCAAAAAAAATAAAGGGAACACTTAAACAACACAATATAACTCCAAGTCAATCACACTTCTGTGAAATCAAACTGTCCACTTAGGAAGCAACACTGATTGACAATCAATTTCACATGCTGTTGTGCAAATGGAATAGACAACAGGTGAAAAGCATAGGCAGTTAGCAAGATATCCCCAATAAAGGAGTGGTTCTGCAGGTGGTGACCACAGACTACTTCTCAGTTCCTATGCTTTCTGGCTGATGGTTTGATCACTTTTGAATACTGGCAGTGTTTTCACTCTACTGGCAGCATGAGATGGAATCTACAACCCACAAAAGTGGTTCAGGTAGTGCAGCTCATCCAGGATGGCACATCAATGTGAGCTGTGGCAAGAAGGTTTGCTGTGTCTTGTCAGCATAGTGTCCAGAGCATGGAGGCACCACCAGGAGACAGGCCAGTACATCAGGAGACGTGGAGGAGACTGTAGGAGGGCAACAACCCAGCATCAGGACCGCTACCTCCACCTTTGTGCAGGAGGAGCACTGACAGAGCCCTGCAAAATGACCTCCAGCAGGCCACAAATGTGCATGTGGCTGCTCAAATGGTCAGAAAAAGACTCTATGAGAGTGGTATGAGGGCCTGACATCCACAGGTTGGGGTTGTGCTTACAGCCCAACACTGTGCAGGATGTTTGGCATTTGCCAGAGAACACCAAGACTGGCAAATTCGCCACTGGCACCCTGTGCTCTTCACAGATGAAAACAGGTTCACACTGAGCACATGTGACAGACGTGACAGGGTCTGGAGATGCCATGGAGAACATTCTGATGCCTGCAACATCCTCCAGCATGACCGGTTTGGCAGTGGGTCAGTAATGGTGTGGGGTGGCATTTCTTTAGGGGGCCGCGCAGCCCTCCATGTGCTTGTCAGAGGTAGCCTGACTGCCATTAGGTACCAATGAGATCCTCAGACCCCTTGTGAGACCATATGCTGGTGCAGTTGGCCCTGGATTCCTCCTAATGCATGACAATGCTAGACCTCATGTGGCTGGAGTGTGTCAGCAGTTCCTGCAAGACGAAGGCATTGATGCTATGGACTGGCCTGCCCATTCCCCAGACCTGAATCCAATTGAGCATATCTGGGACATCATGTCTTGCTTCATCCACCCACACTGCATTGCATCACAGACTGTCCAGGAGTTGGGGAATGCTTTAGTCCAGGTATGGGAGGAGATCCCTCAGGAGACCATCTGCCACCTCATCAAGAGCATGCACAGGCGTTGTAGGGAAATCATACAGGCACGTGGAGGCCACATACACTACTGAGCCTCATTTTGACTTGCTTTAAGGACATTACATCAAAGCTGGATCAGCCTGCAGTGTTTTTCCTCACTTTAATTTTGAGTGTAACTCCAAATCCAGACCTCCATGGGTTGCTAAATTTAATTTCCATTGATAATTTTTTCAACTTTGTTTGCTTATCTTCCCAAGTCATTATAGTTGTGCTTTTAAAGTTGCAGCAATGTTTCAGCAGAATCCCATTTGCCATCATCAAGCTTCTGTATTGTGTTCCTCTGTGAGTCAGACTTTCACAGCCGTTTCAGTTTTAAATTTGGGGCTAGCCTACTGCTGTGCCAGAATGGTTTTTTCTTCATCCTAATTGGCTATTATTTATTAGGAAGCTAGGTTTTATCTGGGTGCCTGGCTGGGGTGTGTTTGAGCTGGAGGTATCAGGGAGGATCTGTTTGTGCCCAGGTGTTTGCCTGGCTTGTGGTTTAGAGATTTTTTTTGTTGTGCAGGCTTCCAAATCATTGACAGTCTGGTGGAATCATCTCTTCTATTCAAACAGACCCCAACCAGGCACACAGATGAAACCTAGCTTCCTAATAAATGATAGCCATCCATTTACTTGGAGCCAAGCCGCACTAAAAGCCTCCAATACGGGAACACAATGTTGCCAGCCAATCAAGAGAAAAAAAGCCACAAAACAGAAAGAAGATATTAGAAACACAACGAACTCCAAGACCAATAAACACAGACCAAGACTCCCAACCAATCAGGATGAAGAAAAAACCATTCTGGCACAGCAGTAGGCTAGCACCAAATTTAAAACAGGAACAGCTGTGAAAGTCTGACTCACAGACAAGCACAATACAGAAGCCTGATGATGGCAAAGATTCTGCCGAAACGTTGCTACAACTTTAAAAGCACAACTACAATGACGTGGGAAAATACCCGAACAAAGCTGAACAGCATACATACATACATGCATACATACATACATACATACACACACACACACACACACACACACATATATATATATATACATACATACATACATATAGTGTGTATGTGTGTGTATGTATGTATTTATAACATCAAATGGAGAACATGGAAGATGAATTTGTTGTATTATTGGAAGAGTACAGTGTACTGTTATGACAGTAAATATTCTTAGGGTTTGACTGTGAAACAGTTCACAAGCTATTAATGTACAAATTCCAAGTTAAGCCAAAGCAGCCAAAGAAAGCTGAACAGTTTTCACAATATGATTTTGAGCATATATCCGCCATTGTCAAGGACAACAGCAGGAACTGCTTTGAAATCCTGAATCTCATTGATACAGAAGCAGAGGAACCATGGAATAAAATCAAAGCAGTTGTTAAGGGTGATTGTGAAAAGAAACTGCCAAAGACCAAGAAAGCAAATTGGATGTCAGAACAAATGATAGAAATTGCCAAGAGAAGAGAAGCCAAAGCCAAGAGAGACACAGATTTCATAAAGAAACTTGACAAAGAAATTAGAAGAGACAAGAAACAGTATTACAATATCAGTAAAGACAGAAAAGATTGAAACAGACATGGAAAAACAAGGAAAGGCTTACAAAAGATATCCAAATTCATAAGGAGCTTCAGCATCAAATTGGTCAACTAATGGATACCAATGTACAGATAGTAATTGATTCAATGAAGATCAAACAAACATGGAAGGAATATGTATATATTTTGCACAATAAAAAAATCAGTATTCAAGACACCTTAAAAGACTGTCTTAGCTACAAGAACCATCAGTATTAGAAGATGAAGTTAACTCAGCATTCCAGTCATTACCAAGTTGTAAGGCAACGGGAATTGGTGAAATATCTACAGAAATATAGCAAACAGCTATGCCAGCAAATCTGAGTAATGATACAGTGCTCAGCGTATTGAAAAAAGTCAGTCTAAATACCAATATCAAAGAAAAGAGATTTAACACAGTATGGAAGGCACTGTGTAATGTTTTCAATTTAACACATAGCAAAATAATACTTAGGACTATTCCATGCAAATTTGTACCTTACAAATTAGAAATGGAAGTGCTAAATATTCATGCTGTTTTAGAAAAGGCTGACAAATGGATATTATTGCTAAGGCATACTGGATAATTGAGAAATCCAAATAATACCAAAAAGTAGCCAAGATATACTTCATTGATATGTGAACCATGTTAAGCTGCTGAATGTCCTTAAGAAAGTGGGAATTCCATATCCAATTGTCCTCTTGTGAAATCTATAAGTAGGACAAGGTATGCACAGGAACAGGCTGAAACAATGAGTATAGATTGGCAAAGGAACATTGACAAGACAACCTATACTGATATAATATTTATTAAGGGAAGCTAGATTTGGAAAAGATGAGTATGGTTTAAAATTGGAAGAAGAAACTATATAACTATGTAGGATATAAATTGAGGACACAATTGATAGTCCTCAACTTATACCCATTCAAAATTACAACAGGCCCAAAATGGGTGCTTTCTGACTTATAAATATTTGTGGCCACTTTACATTGTCATGCCAAACACCTTTGAGGTCACATATCTGCATTTGAGTGCTTGGCAACTGGCTCACATTTATGACTGGTTTCAGCATCCATGGTCACAACTGTAATCTGCATTTTTTGGAGCTCGGTTTACAGCAAAAAACATACATTTCAAAGAATGGGGTCACACTTATGACTGTGGCATTCATTTAACAATTGCCACAAAAATATCATAAGATTGGGTACAGTCACATGGTGCAACTTATGACTTACAACTTATGACTTGTAACAATGCACAACCAGAAATCCAGTCCGAGATGTAGCCACAAGTCAAGGACTACCTGTATACTATGCTATGCTGATGCTATGCTAGACAATACACTGATAACTAAAAATTAATTGATCTGGAAGCTTTAGTAAAATCAAGGAGCATAGTGACAAAAGCAGACTAAGATTAAATATAAAGATAACCAAGCTAATAGCAACAGATACAGTAAGCAGCCTTAGAATTGACAATGATATTGTTGAAAATGTTGATATATTCTGTCTTTTACTATCAACTATCAACAGGAATGGAACCAGTAATCAAGATATATGCTGCAAACTAGTCCTTGGTAGGGTAGCAATGAAAGCCTTGGGAAAAATATTCAGATGCTGTGATGTGACAATATCCACAAATATCAGAACCATCCAAAATTATTTTCCCTGTGACACTCTGTTTTTCCATATCTTTCTGAGTAATGATTTTAAATTTCTTTTATATCATTATATGCAACATATATGCAAAAATCTAAATTTTTAAGCTTACTGTGAATTTGTTTTATGTTATCAAAACAAACATATTATTTCATTAAAAATGATTTTAAAGTATTTAATGATTTCATAGTGGAGGGTTTCTTGTTATTGTTATTTTACATTGGCAGTAGTCATTAACAAATTTACTATTTTAAAAAACCAGCAGCATGCTGATCTGTGGTCTCTTAAAATGCTTAGATAATGCATCAGATAAATTACCTTATCTGTAAAGTTGGGTGGTAGAGGAAGCAAGAAATAAGATTAAGCAAAACAAGCTGCATGTCATCAACTTTTCTCTCTTAATAATGAATATAAAAGTGCATAAGAATTGTGTATTTGGTAAATAATGAAATAACCTCATAACCTAATAAAATGTAATTTTACCCTGCCCTGTAGGGTAGGCAGAGGTAAAAATGATAATATTTTTTAAGACCAACTAAATTGTCACAAAGCAGGGAGCAACTTTTCATGTTTGCTGGAATACTACTTCTGGTTTGAATATCAAGCAAAATACAGAAAGGGACATGGAAAAAAATGTGCTGATGAATATGTAGGTCTGCATTTTAGAAACAATCTTAAAATGAAAAAGAGATGGTGTTATGGTGGTCTAATTAAATTAGTTTATGCCTGCTGCAGAAAGAGCTCAGATTTCAGTGTCGTATGCTGGGGTGAAGGATCAATGGTTACTTAAAAGGGACATGTATACTTCAATTAGTGCTACAGGCAGGTCCTAATAGTTCGTGGCTTTTTAATATTTTTAAAAGCAAGTAGCCATTTTTTTCCATCCTAGCATGCCTTACTGTAACCTGAGATAAAACAGTGTGCTACTATAGTTATTTGGATAATCCCCTTTCTAGTAATGGTCAAAACATACTCCTCTCTATTCCAATGGGAGGGGAGAAAGGAATGTAAATACTCCAGTTTTAAGCTGTGGTTTAAGAATCCTGCGCAGAAGTAATTTCTTATAGGATAGATTATAAGAGTTGTGATTATGGCCAAGAATACATTGGGTTTTGTTTCTGTGGGGTTCTTGGTGCTGTCTGAGCTTGGTGGTTTTCTTGCAGACATCCTGCACTGATGATGTTACTTACTTTGGTAATGAAATGTCCGCAAGAAAACCAACAAAGCCCAAAAAGGAACAAAGACTTCAAAGCTCAACTCTGAGCTACAAATATTAGCTTCTATCAATGTTTTCCTTTCACTAAATTCTATCTCCAAGCACAGCAGGTGCAATAGTACTGAAAAAAGAGGGAATGACTTTGAGATTACAGAAGGAAGAGCTGTTGCCAAGGTAATGGTCAGATAAAAGAAACCTGAATCTGGGACAAATTTGGCTGGCTATCATAATTTTTTTTCTGAATTACTTACACAAAACGTGCCATTTATAAATCTGATAACCTTTCTCCAGCTCTTCATATAGGACATGTTGGCAAGTACAAGGCCTAAGACTGAACCTTGTGGCACTCAGTTGTTCTCTTGCTCCAGCTTTCCCCATGTAAATTTCATCCATGAAATCCAGTCCATCCTTACCTGCCCATTGGATCATGAGATAGTACTTAGTCAAATGTTTTGCTGGAGTCAAAACATGTTACAGAACTTTCTTTAATTTACATATAAGGGCCTATGATCAAATAAGAGAGGAAAAGGATGGCGAGCATAATTTCTAGAATATTTTCAAACCTTTTACTACAGAATGAATCTGCATTTTCTTCTGGATAATGAAGTAATAGTGTGTGCACACATTTTTACCCAGTACTAATCAGAGTATGTGTTTACATTTTGTGCATGTAAGGTGGGTGCATATATATTGCTTCTGAGTATGTGTCTTACTTTCTGCTTTCCCATTGTATTAGGTCTAGCTGCATGCAATTTGTTCTAAGTCTCATAAACAGAAGAGAAGGATTCACCAACTTCTTCTCCCATAGAGATATCTTAGAGAATTGTTTTTTTGAAATCTTTTTATTTGCAAAATCAGCTGGATCTGGATGGTTTTCAAACACATTCTTTCTACTTTTTTTGGGGGGGGGGGTTCTTCCACCACATCATACTCTCTTCTGTTTTGATCAAGTTGACTTCCTGATGATAGACACTTAGACAACATCTTGAGCAACTCTACACAACTTTCCAACATTCCACTGGAATGGAAAAAATTAAAAAATGGAAAAGGATTATTCTGACAAGAACTATTCATGTTGATGTTTTATACATATTAGCTTCTTTTCAAGGTACTTAAGGCACGGTCCCACTGCACTTACAGATGCAAAAAGGATATAGAACGTTAAAAAAAGCTTGCCATCTGTTGGAAAACGCTATGTATCCGTTGTGTACTCATTGCATATGTTTCATACGCTCTATCCATCGAGCATCCGTCCACTGCGATTTCATCCGCGCAAGAAGTTTTGAGCTGCACAAAACTTTGTGAACGGATGAACTTTCCGCCGTGTACGATGTAAATCCGCAACATACGAGCAACAAACGTTCTGTCCATTTATCATCCGTTAAACGTCCGCTGTATCCTCTCTGCATCCTCTGGGCATCCTCATAACTCACATCCACTGCAGTTGAAAACTAAAAGAGGGAGGAAAGAAAAGGTACATGGAACGTCTATACATCGTTAGTAGCATGGAAATAGAAAGGATGCACAGTGAACGGTTTGCATCCGATATACATCCACACGGCATCCCCTTTCTTTCCTTTAGGCATACGTGATGCATGCGTTTCATCCGCTATGCGTCCGCTTCGCAATTATCCCCTGTAACCCCTTCAGAGGTGTCATCCGCTTCCATCCGCTTTCATCCGTTAGGCTTCCAATGAAGATCCGTTTAACATCCCTGCTACATACTACCCACGTCCGTTCTTTTCCGTTCTGTTTATGCAAATTTTCACCACTTTTGGGAGCAGATGACAACAGATGGAGCCACCCCTGAAATTTTGCTTGTCCGCTGTGTCCTTTATGCATACGTTTTGTGCCCATCGGCACCAATTGCTCTCTGTTCTGCTCTAGAATATTTCAGAGTGGCCTTGCAGGCTGCCTGGCCTGTAGTTGTCTGAGACTTCCTTTTTGGAAGATAGGGACATGTGCCATTCTCCAATCAGCAGCCGTTTGACAATTACCTAGGATTTTTCAATGGATAGAGCTGAATAAGGAATGTTCAACAGATTAAGAACTTCTTAGAAAGCCCATACTTGGAAGAGCTTGAATGACAAAATAATATTAGGTCAAGTCCTTCACCACTAATATTTCACACTTTTAAGATCTAGCAATTTGTTTTGGGTAACTACAATGTACATCTTCTCTTTAATTGGTTGATCAGTAAAAGACACCACCTAAGATGTTGATTCAATTCCTTCTTTTATTTCTAGTTAGATTCTCTCATTCTGTTGTCAGGTATGTCCCCTTAGAATTTTATGTGGATGTGGATATTTTTCATGCAACCCCTTGGTTTTTTTTCTCTTGCTTCTGTTTGAACAAAGTATACCTTCTATGCTCTCTATTCCAATCATTACCCCATCTGATTTCAGTTATTAAATCATATTTTTGTAAGTTATTGATTTCTGATGCCTTCTGTAGGATTAACTTTGAATCACTCTGATCCATGCTTGACATGATTTGGATAAATATAGTCTTCCCATTTTTTATGAGTTTACAATTCCATCCTGTGTCAGAATATGGGTCATGACTCCAGAAATGTAATTTCTTCCATTGATCATGATTAAGATGGATGTAGCTGATTTACTTTATGATCCTTTTTTTCCTCTTTCCTGTCTCTTCCTATCAGAAGAATGGATGAGAACATTGCAAACTTTTGGGTCTTAGGTGATAACAGTTATATCTGCTATCACTGTAATTTATTATTACAAAGGATGATTTACCCATTAGTAAGTTTGATTAATCTTGACAAATATTCATCACTTTCCTGATCTGTGCTTTTAGAGACAGCATATATTACTGATCAGTAGGTCCAGCCTCAGGCAATTGTACTATTAAAATGTATTTCCCCAAATTTGTTTCAGAGGCTCTTAAGATTTGAGTGAATTGAATTGAATGTAGAGAAATACATACCCAAATTATGTATCTGAACACTGAACTATGGGTCTTCCTAAGTTACATTTCCTGGTCTGAAATTCATAGGACTGAAGCAAATAGAATAGTTTTTATACCAATTTATAAACAAAGAACCATAGAAATCACAAAAAGAAAGTATATATACATGTAATAAAAAATACTGCTGTATTCTGAAGACAAAAAAACCCTTTTTTTTCTCAGATAAAACATGCTAAAAATTATATAAACAATTTAACTGAGTAGTTGGGAAGAGGATAGAATGGAAATGTAGAAATTCTTGAACAATTATTGGTAAAATATAGAAAAATGAATGACAAAATAATATTTAAAAACACCTTGAAATAAAGTAAATAATTTTTACCAATTATTCTTTAAATATTATACTTTAGCAAACTCTTCTTTCTTAACAGACATCAAAATCTAGAGTGGGTACTACTATACATTTATATAATAATAATAAAAATAATCCTGTGATGATGCCTTTAACACCATCAAACAATATTATTTGCCTATTGCAGGTCCTTAGGAAATCCTCAATAGGTGAATAAAGATGCCAAATGCAGTCTAAATATCTGGCTGACTATGCAACCAACCATAATAATAACTGTAAAATCAACACATATTTTTGCACATAAAAAAATGAATAAATTACCCTATCAATGTTTCAATTTATTTCTTTACAAGAAAAGGTAAAAATAAGATTGGAACTAGCTTTTCTATAATTAGTGGGTTGGAGTTAATTAATCTCAGAATGAGAGCTAATCTAAATTGTTTTATTCTCTTGACTCTAGAGAAAGATTTGGAAAACGCTATGCATCCGTTGTGTACTCACTGCATACGTGTTTCATACGCTCTATCCCTCCAGCATCCGTCCACTGCTATTTCATCCGCGCAAGAAGTTTTGAGCTGCACAAAACTTTGTGAACGGATGAACTTTCCGCCGTTTACGATGTACATCCACGACATATACAAGCAACAAACGTTCTCTGTCCATTATCATCTGTTAAACATCCGCTGTATCCTCTCTGCATCCTCTGGCCATCCCCTCAACTCACATCCACTGCAGCTGAAAATGGAAAGAGGGAGGAAACAAAAGGTACACGGAACGTCTACACAGCGTTCGTAGCACGGAAATAGAAAGGATGTAAGCATATGCATCTCGTATATAAAGGATTAAAATGGACAAAACGTTTGTATCTGGGATGTATCTCATATATTTAGTATGTCTGCAGTATGTCTAGAGTATGTAGAAGGCCCCATAACGGACAACCAATATTTTCTATAAAAAGGGTGTACTGTTTCCTCTCTCCCTTCTCCTTCCCTTGCCTCTTCCTCTCTCTGGAAGGGGCTTCATGAGGGCCTTCAGGGGCTTAAGCAGCAGGGCCTTCAGGGACTTGAGCAGCAGGGCCTTCAGCAGCAGGGCTTTGAGGGCCTTGGAGCTGGTCCAGCACAGCAGCAGCAGCAGAAGCAGCAGCTTCAGAGTCAGTGCCAGGGGGTGGGATGCTGGTTCTGTCCTTCTTGCCAGGGCTGGAATGAGTAGGCACCGGCTTCCTCTTCTTGCCTAACTGACGAACCATGGTGTTCCTGCTAGATGTATGTGGCAGCATGTCTTTCCTCTGAATGCTGACTGCATGCATGCTGCATCCTTTTATATCCGCGGAGCTGACGCAGTTCATACTCCCCACATGCGCAGTGAATGCTTTGCATCCGATATACATTCGCGCGGCATCCGCTTTGTTTCCTATAGGCATCCATGATGCATCCGCTTCATCCGCTATGCATCTGCCCCTTCCACTATGCGTCCACTTTGCAATTCTCCCCCGGAACCCCTTCGGAGGTGTCATCTGCTTCCATCCGCTGTCATCTGCTAGGCTTCCTATGAACATCCGTTTAACATCCCCGCTACATACTATCCACGTTTGTTCTTTTCCGTTCTATTCCGTTCTGTTTATGCAAATTTTTGCCACTTTTTGGAGCAGATGACAATGGATGGAGCCACCCCTGAAATTTTGCTCGTCCGCTGTGTCCTTTATGCATACGTTTTGCATTCGTCAGCCAGTGGGACCTAGCCTTTACATTTCTGTTTCTTCTCTTTCTTTCTTTTTCTTTACACCTTTTACTATTCTCTTCTTTCTTTCACTTTCCTTTCCATTTGATTTTATTCTTATAATAAAAGTTCTCACTAAAAATTATATGTTCTGTATGTAAAGTGGATGACTCCAAATCTACCATTCTGATTGGCTAGGGAAAAGAACAGTGGATTGGTTCACTAGGAACCAATCCAAAGAGCTGCCAAAAAGGCGGCAAATCCAAATAGCTGCCATTGGCTGCAAGCAGGCAAGCCAGCCTGTATAAAAG
>BLBF01000054.1:2106845-2119534 GCA_015471245.1 Laticauda colubrina
TTTGTTGTTGGAACCCGGTCTACCTCGTGTGTTTTCCGAACAAAACACTGGCGACGAAGGTGGGATCGTCCTGAACGGAACAAACCTGCACGCGGTGATAAGAAGCCCAGACTGCAACCAAGATGTCTGGAAACAACGCACCGCCCGCACCCTTCAATCCCAACGAAGAGGATTGGGATTCCTATGCCGATCGCTTCCAAATGTACTTGGAGAGCAATGAAATGGAAGGCATTTCCGAACAACGAAAGAGAGCCGTGTTCCTGACGCACTGCGGAACAACCGTGTTTAAAATGGCAAAAGCCCTCGCTAAGCCTCGGGACGTTAAACAATTAACGTGGACAGAATTACAGAGACTCCTCAAAGCACACTACGCTCCGATGGTGTCTAATTTAATAAAGCGACATGAATTCTACCGAAGAGACCAGAGAGAGGGAGAAACCGTCGCCGATTTCGTCGCTGCACTCAGACAGATAGGGGGTGAGTGTGAATTCTCAAACATAGACGAGGCAATGAGGGATCGCGTGGTGTTGGGCCTGAGAGACTCGACCGCACAGAGTAAAATGCTCAACAAGCCCAACATCACCGTTACCGAAGCCATTGCGGAAGCCACAGCCGCTGAAGCTACGAAAAAATCTGCAGTGGCCCTTAAGAAGATGAACACACACAGCGATGAAACACCAGCCAAAGAGAGAAAGCATCCTGCCACCACGACCCATTATGAAGAGTCGGGCGAAACAAACGAATCGAGCGAAGAGGACGACGAGGTCCACCGTTTGCTCACAAACAAAAAAGAGCGCGAAAGAAGAAAGTGGCGGGAATGCGCTGGCTGCGGAGGAAACCATCCACGAGCCGAATGCAGATTCCTCGATGCCATCTGCCGACATTGCAAAAAAAGAGGGCACATCGAGAAGGTCTGCAGAAACAAAAAATCGTACAGCCCGACGAGACGCAGAAATTCCCCAACACGAGCCGAGCCCAATCGAGCCGAAAGAAAATGGCAACAAGAAAAGCGAGCCAATACACACCAAACTGTCATTATCCAGAGCTCCCAGACGGAAAGTGGAGGAAAAATTAAAATCGTCGTAGAAATCGAGGGAAAACACTGCAAGATGGAAGTGGACTCGGGGTCCTTCCTCTCCATGGTATCGTGGGACACAATTAAACAGTTAGTCCCAGGTATCAAGACCAAAGACTTGATGAAGCAGCACCTAACCCTCAAAGACTATCAGGGAAACCAAATCCCTGTGATGGGCAAGGGACATTTTCAAGTCGCCTACAAAAATCACATCAAGGTGCTTCCACTGACCATAGTCAACCAAGACAGACCAAGCCTCCTGGGCATCGAGTGGTTCGCGCCATTGGGCATTGGGATGACCGGGGTCGATCGAGTGACTACAACCGGCTGGGAAGACGACCTCGTCCAAGAATTCCACGACGTTTTTGACGGATCACTGGGCAAGTACCGGGGAAACCCCATTTCTTTCAATTTAAACCCCCAAATAGCCCCATGAAGAATAAAAGCCAGGCGAGTTCCTTTTGCACTAAAGGCAAAAATAGAGGAACAGCTGGACAAATTAGTAGCCCAAGGGGTTTTAGAACCTGTGGACCATGCCAAGTGGGAAACGCCTATCGTCACACCCATTAAACCAGACGGGTCCATCAGAATCTGTGGTGACTATAAGGCTACCCTGAACCACGCATTACAACCAAGCGCATACCCGGTGCCAGTAGTCCAGCATTTGCTTCATTCCCTGGGAAATGGCAAAGTTTTCGCCAAACTCGACTTGGCACAAGCCTATCAACAACTCCCAGTAGACCCAGAAACAGCAGAAGCGCAGACTATTGTCACCCATAAGGGCGCATTCAAATGCCACCGACTCCAATTTGGAGTAAGCGTAGCCCCTGGCGTCTTCCAGAGTCTAATGGAACGCCTTCTAAATGGCATGCAAGGAGTCGTTCCCTATTTCGACGACGTCCTAATCTCGGCCAGAGATGAAACACAATTAAGGAACAGACTAAAAAAGGTTCTGACTAAATTTAGAGAATCTGGCCTCAAGGTTAAAAGAGAGAAGTGCTGTCTAGTTAAAAACAACGTCGAATTTCTGGGCTACTCAATAGACGGAGAGGGCATCCACCCCACTGATAAAAAAGTTAAGGCGATAAATGACGCTCCTGAACCTAGAAATAAAACAGAACTACAAGCGTTCTTAGGATTAATTAATTTCTATAATGTATTCCTGCCAAACAAAGCCACTATAGCAGAACCGCTACACCGCCTGCTAGACAAAAAGGCAACTTGGACTTGGGGTTACAAAGAAAAAAAAGCCTTCCAAAATATTAAAAGACTGCTAACATCAACAAACGTTCTCATCCAATTTAGCGACACTCTGCCATTAACAGTGACCTGCGATGCTTCACCATATGGAGTAGGTGCCGTCCTGAGCCACCAACTACCGGATGGCAGAGAAGCACCCGTCGCATATTATTCTAGGACTCTATCAAAAACCGAGCGGAATTATAGCCAATTGGACAGGGAAGCTCTAGCAATTGTCGCTGGAGTAAAACGTTTCCACGAATATGTATATGGGAGGACTTTTCGAATCATAACGGATCACAAGCCGTTAATGGGGATTTTGGCGGGAAACAAGCCAACACCTAACATACTGTCACCGAGAATGACGAGATGGTCAGAGTTCCTGGCGGCCTATTCCTACACTCTGACACACCGACCAGGGAAACAAATTTCCCATGCGGACGCTTTGAGCAGAGCGCCTTTGCCAACAACCGACGCAGACCCGGCACCAACGATGACAACGCTACAAATCGAGACTTGCCCCGATCTACCCATATCAGCGTATGATGTCGCAAGAGCCACCGCGAAAGACTCATTGACTGCCCGCGTTCTTAGCTGGGTAGGTAAAGGCTGGCCGGAGAATCTAAAAACTGAAAATTCCAAACCTTTCCGGTCCAGACAGACTGAACTTTCCATCCAAAAGGGGTGTTTGTTGTGGGGTGATCGGGTAGTAATCCCTGCTAAACTGCAGCCCAGGGTTCTTAGGCTTTTACATGAAGGGCACCCCGGAATGGTTAAGATGAAAAGCCTAGCCAGAAGTTACGTGTGGTGGCCGGGTATTGATAAGGACATAGAGTATTGGGTAAGCTCATGCCACAAATGCCAGGCAATTAGACCATCCCCACCAAAGGCACCTGTTAAGGACTGGGAAAACCCTCGAGGACCGTGGTCAAGAATACACATTGACTTCGTGGGGCCTACCAAGGGGCATACTTTTCTGATTGTCGTTGATGCCTATTCCAATTGGCTTGAAGTAAAAATCATGCCATCAACGACAACAGAGGCCGTAATAAAGCAACTAGACAGCCTGTTTGCCACCCATGGCATACCAGACATTCTCGTCTCAGATAATGGGCCACAGCTAACCAGCATACCATTTGAGCAATACCTAGCCTCCCTAGGTATAAGACATGCACTAACCGCGCCGGCTCACCCGGCTGCAAACGGCAGGGCTGAGAGAATGGTCCGGTTTACAAAAGAAGGGTTGGAACGAATGGACGCTGGAGATATCCAACAAAAAGTAAACCGGTTACTCACACTCCAGCACATAACACCCAGTACTATTACAAATAAATCACCAGCAGAACTACTCATGGGGCGAAAATTAAGATCTCACCTGGATAGGTTACACCCAAATTTCACCCCAGAAAACCCCCCTGACTCCTCAACACGGTTCAGACAATTCGAGACAGACGATTTAGTTTACGCAAAAAATTTCTCTGGGGACCCGGTATGGCTACCCGGGCAAATTATCCAGATTACAGGCCCCAAATCCTACCGAGTAAAATTAGACGATGGGAGGGAATGGAAGCGGCATATAGACCAGCTTCGATCTCGAATTATGGAAAGAACCGCGGACTTAAAAACATTCACAAAAGAACACGGCGAAATGCAAACCGAGGTGGGGGGGGAAAGGCGAGAAACGAATAAAGAACTTTTTAAAAATAAAACTAACATTCAATATGACCAAAAAGAGCCAACAAAAGACTCACCGTTTGAAGAGACCCACGGAAAGAGACCTTCGGAAGGGGCCAGCCAAGCCAGCTCGACCTGCCCCGAGGAAATGGGAGGGAGCGGCAGAACTGCCGGCCTAAGAAACTCAGGCGGCGGTAAAATGGCCGACTCACCCTTCCAGACGGTTCCAGAGAGAAGGACGGACGACACAGCAGCCCCATCCGAACCGGTCGAAGTCTTCACTGAAAATGAACCGCGCAGGTCAGGTCGAGCCCGAAAAAGCCCCACCTACCTGCGAGACTACGTCACCACGTAGGACTGAACTAAGGAGGGAGGGGTGTTCTGTATGTAAAGTGGATGACTCCAAATCTACCATTCTGATTGGCTAAGGAAAAGAACAGTGGATTGGTTCACTAGGAACCAATCCAAAGAGCTGCCAAAAAGGCGGCAAATCCAAATAACTGCCATTGGCTGCAAGCAGGCAAGCCAGCCTGTATAAAAGGGCTGGCCCCGGCTTCAGCCGGCGTTCCGTTACTGACTGGTTATAATAAAAGTATTTGTTGTTGGAACCCGGTCTACCTCGTGTGTTTTCCGAACAAAACATTATACATGCACAAAAAGAAAAATAAATAGAGCTGTGAGGAGCTGCTGTTTATTTCCCATTTTTCTCCTTTCTTTTGCTGTCTTTAATGGTTCGTAACAGTCAAAGAGCTCTGATCTCACAAGTAGGTTTTTTTTTTTTTTTAAATGTCACTTTATTTTACTTGGCAGAAATGTAAAGGTGTTAATGTTATTATTTTCAAAAGGAATGGTAAATACATCCCAAAGCAAGTAGTCTAGTAAAAATAAGGACTACATTAGCATTTAAGGTATGTAAAAACATTGAGGAATTTTATGTCATTTCTTTAAGAATAGCTGATCTAATTAGCTCTATCTCCAAAATGTGTACCTAGCATTTTTATATTATCATAACATTTTGCTTAGACTTGACATTTTTATTCTGACAAGCACTGTCTAGAGAGTTCTCAATAAATAATACATTGACAATTTTCTGTAAATAAGTCCTGGACACAAATCGTTATCCTTACTTACAGCTGCCCCTCTCTAATAGTGATTTTACAAGTAAGGTGACTATTCAGTCTAATGCAGTTCTCCCAGTGCTCCAAATACATTTTCATTCATTACCACAGTCACTAGCTCTTAAAACGCTTTTAGATGCCATGGCAGAACAGCAGGAACAGCAGAACAAATATGACTAACTAAAACCAAAGTTCATCTCCAAAGAAACAAGAGGTTGTTCACCAAATAAATTGAAGCCTGACATATAAGGTCAATTTATATGCAATTAATCCACACAGAGACTTGTTTCTTAAAGAATTTTTCATTTCTAAAAGTTGGAAGTCATTAGAAAGACAAGATTACTTGTTAATTCTAAATTCAACTACCAAATATATTTTACTCTGCTGTGGAAATGGATTGTTACATCATAACATTGTTATCTATGCTGTCAAAATTTATTGCAGCAAAGTATTCATTTTCTCTTTTGCTAACCACATTGAGTTGAAGATGTTTCACATGTTTTATAAATTCACCATTTTCTTTCTCTTCAAATTTCCCTCATACCTATGAGTTGTATTAGTGATTGATTAGAAACTATTTGAAAAATAGTTGAAGAGTATCAAAGATATTTGACTGAACCCTGGCAAGACCAAATGGCTTTGGGTGCAAGAAGTTTTAAGATTTGGGACTTTGTCATCTTTAATTCTGGATGGGATTGCAATACTCCAGATAGTTTTCTGATCTTCCACTTGGAGGCTCTCCTGCTCTTATGCCTCCTGCTCAAAGTGTTGGTTGCAGTTATGGCTAGGAGAGCCTTTGCACAACTTTGGATTATGCACCAGTTGTAGTCTTTTCTGGATCAGGAGTTCCTGCAGTCAGTTATTCAGGCCCTATTCAAGTAATGACTGGACTATAGCAGGGGTCGCCAAACTTTTGGACCTTAGGGACCACCAAACTCATAATTTCCCAGGACCAGAGACCCTGGGAAAATCCCCCAAAAAGTCTGCAGGAAAATTCCCTACCCTGTTTTCCTACCAATTGATTATTCTTTATTTGGGATCACAGGATACGTCTCAGCTCCATTCTCAGGGGGAGAGACAGAGAGAGAGAGACTTTTGGCTTCATGCAAGGAAAGCAGCAGAAGAGCAGATGTTTTTCTTTCTCTCCCCCAAACTCTGCCAGAAATTAGTCTTTATGGGACTTGTTGCATCAGCACAGCCTCTTGGAGCAGGATGCCTTGCAGGGTCCCAAAGAATCATCTTGAGGGAGAAAAAGAAAGATTTTTTCTGCTTTCCTTGTGTGCAGCCAAAAGCAGAAGAAGGAAGTGGAAAGAAGCAGCCCGGTCGCCAAGCAAGGCATGTGGGGTGAGTGAGGCAAGTTCCCCCCCTCCACCCTTTCCCCCCTCCCCTCACTACCTTGTGTTGTTCACAATGCAAGCAACACAAGCCTTGTGTTCCCTTGGACCATTTGGGCAGTGCAGCCTTGTGTTCCCACACAGCCTGGATGAGTTAGTTTACTTTATTGTCATTGCACCTCGTACAATGAAATCAGGCACACATCCTTCACACTTCACATTAATTGCTTGAGGGGTGCTTTGGGGATGACATTTCTCTGCGGACTACCAAAATTTTCTCGCAGACCACCAGTGGTCCCCAGCTCACGGTTGGCGATCACTGGACTAAAGCACTGCACCCAACATGGGCCTACCTTTGAACAGCATTTGGAATCTACAGCTGGTGCAGAAAGTAATGACATGGGCAGTACTTTGGGCCCCAGGAATGGGCCATGTAACATCACTGCTCAGGTATTTAGGTTCTACTGGAAAGTCAGGAGAATGGAATCTGACCTCACACTGGGACCAAGATGTTTCATGGGGAAGTGGGGTGAAATGGCAGAGGAGGCCGTTCCCCTGAATCCCACCAGCTGAAATAGTCAAAACAAGCCTTTCTTGCCAGTACAGGTGAGGTGGGGCAATCCCCCAAGTAGTCCGGACCTTTACCATGAAGGGCTTTAAAGGTGATTATCAACATCTTGAATTGCACCCAGAAGCAGACTGGCAGCCAATGCAGCTGTCGGCCACTTAGCTTGGGGATCCAATAGCAGAGTATCACAACAGAAGTGATTGCTCGATTAACAACAAATTCCACCTTCCCCCATCCTGCTTCTGCCCACACCCCCTAATGTTCTGAATTTTGTATTTATTTATCGTTTTAATGTATACAGTTTTATTTTAAATGAATGCAGTTCAGCTTCCTTCGGGTATTATCCCATGTCATTGTCGTGCTTTTAAAGTTGTAGCAACGTTTCAGCAGAATCTCATCTGCCATCATCAGGCTTCTGTATTGAGTTCGTACATTTATTTTAAATGTATGTATTTTTTATTTTTTTATGATTATAAGCCACCCTTGAGGTAAGATGGATGGTAAATAAATAAATACTAAGCAAATAAATAAATTGCAATCATAGATGCGGTGCAGTTCAGATATATAAAAAGGAGGGACAGGATTTGGCATTGTAGCTCTTGTACTACTGACTGTAATGGCTCACTCTCTTTTTATAGTCCTCCCTATAAAAATTTTCAATGCTTTCCAAATCATAAACTGAGCAGTCCTCAGCCCAAATAAACATGGATTAATTTCAAATTACATGTTTGGGAAACACTAAGGAATAATAAAAAGATTATCTT
Organism: Laticauda colubrina; assembly: GCA_015471245.1. NCBI lineage: Eukaryota > Metazoa > Chordata > Lepidosauria > Squamata > Elapidae > Laticauda > Laticauda colubrina. The sequence continues at coordinate 2,114,618 of BLBF01000054.1, forward strand.
AATCATGTATTATTTATTATTTCATTTATATAATTTACATACCACACTTTCATTGTTTTATAACATCTAGTCAGAAGGAGACACCTAAATGATAATCACAGCCTTTGAATATTCAGCTATGTAAGGAAGATAGAGGAATGGTGCTTTCTTTAATGGAAACTATGTGGGTGGGATGTGGAGGAGATGAACAGGATGTAATAGTACAGCTGGTATTAAACCTAGATATTTTTCCTCAGGAAAGTTCAAGGGCATTTTTAGTGCTTGTCAGTGCTGGTCATATATGGCTTTGTCTCATCCAAAAGATAAAAATCTGGTGCAACATTACTGCCCTTTATTGGCTGGTATTATGCTTCAAAGTACCCCCAGAACTGTCTAACAGCAACAAAACAAATAAAAAGAAATAGCTAGTTACAAAAAGACTATTCAATTTTTTTTCTTGTTCTTCTTGAAGATAAAATGCTATATGATTATTATACCAAACAGACAAGTGGAAATAGTTACATTTTAGAAAAGAATTCATATTATGTGACTGTGAAATTATACTGAAAGATGGCCTCGAACACAGAAACTGGAGTGGATGCCTATTTATAAAACATTTTGTTGAAATATGATATTACAGTGTTCATGAGAATCAAGAATGAAAATGAACATTGAATATGGGCTCTGAGTAGCTGGGTCTTGGGAATGAGCAGAAATGAAATGCTAAGTTTTCAGTATACCAGATGATTAACCAGCCTAGCATTCCATACTGCTAGAGTTACACTAAGGCAGGGAAATCTAACCTCCTAGCCACAGATAAGCTAAGTATCATTTGTAGAGACTGGATGACATATGATAAATTAATGAATGTGGCTAAATATGTTAGATTATCATTTGTGTATTTGATTTATACTCTGCCTTCCTAACCAGTAAAATAAGGAAGTACTTTTTTAAAAAAAGATCAACATGATAATAAAGGTTGCTCTAATTCCTTGCAAGCCCCATACTGGTAGTCCTCAACTTACAACAGAAATTGAGCTTGTAATAATCCATGACTGTTCTAAAGCAGTTGATCATGCCTGATCTTATGACCTTTTTTTTTTTTGCAACAGTTGTTAAGCAAACCCATTATTTCTTACTGGAAAGGTTATTTTAGGAAACCAGAAGTAAATTATGTTTTCGGGGATGGGGGTAGTGTCACAAACCAGTCACTTGACTGCAGGATATTGAAAAAGGCCATAAATGCAAACTGGTTGTCAGGTGCCCAAAATGTGGCTATGTGGCTGGGTGAGGAGAAGCAGATGTTGAAACTTCAAATCTGGGTCATAAAACCTCTTTTCTGTTGTAACTTTGACCAGTTGCTAAGTGTTCATAAGTCAAGAACTACATGTAAAACCTCAAGCTTTATTTTTACAGTATAGTGATGGCCGATTTTCATCTCTGAAGATGCCACCATTCAGGATTGTTCTGATCTTTCTGCAAAGTCCCTAAATTCTATGCAATAGTAGGGAATCTCCAAAAACTTGAAAGTCAAGCAGCATGAAGGTTTATTAAGTTATTATTGTTTTAATATACAGATGATTCATACCTTATATTTCAACAGATTTGCAATATTCTGAATGAAAAATATATTTTGAAGTAAAGATATATTGTATCAATGAAGCCTTCAGATGAACACTCAAAGCAGGTCTAAAACAGTATGCATATTATTCTCTCCTCAAAGGCTGTTACATCAGAAATAGAAGCAGGAGTACTTTATCATTAAAAACAACAACAGTGGTCATTGAATTGACAAACATTCAAAGATTTTGCAAAGAACTGACTGAGTTGAAAACTCTCCAATCATAAAAATGGTAGTTGCTTAGACAATGCTGCTAATCAGTGTATTTCCTGCTACACAAACTCCAGATGCGGTACCCATTACAGGTGATATTTCGGATCCATTTTTTTAGAAGAAGAAAAGACCAGCCTCAAAGAACAGTTTAAAATGAGAAAGTCCTAGGCTACTATATTGCATATAACTATAGTCACACAAAAGATATTCATCAGCAAACCAAAACTCCAATAGTATTCCAAAGGGACCTTCTGAAAGATTTATCATGAGAGCAAATTCTCACATGATCACAAGCAAGTAGCTTGATGATACTAGATCAATTCACTATCCAAACAAGAAACAGAAGCTTTCATTCTGCTCTAAAGAGGATTTCTGGTGCAGCAGCATTAGATGGGTGGCTACAAATTTAATACATTTCTACAGTTAATAATTTTTATCAAAAAAAATTATACTCTCAAGAACCTGTTAATCCATATCCAGTCCAGCTGGCCAGGAGACATCAGATATTTGAAAGGATATAAGGGCCTACAATGGATGGATGATCCATAAAAAAGATACCACAGTGGAAATACAAAAATAGTTAAAACTTTTTTTATTTTTTATTTTGTCAAATATATCTGGTGCCACACAAGTGGGATACTGGTCATTAATGATAAAATCCCAGCAGGGCAAAAATCAAAATTGGGTCCTTTAGAGGGGAAATCATTTTATTTAGTCATTTTACTTTTATATCATCACACTTCATAAAATGCAAGCAGTAGCTCAGGAATATTATCACATTTTCTATTTTGCCACAAAAGAAAAAAAATCCTAAAAGAGAAATATATATGGATATCTTGCTCAGTTTGGGGTTAATGGAAAAGAGATCAGGAAATAATGCTAATATAATAGAGAATGATATTGTTAATATCACACTGAGCTTTATTTATCTCTGTGTAGATGATAATGGATATCAGAACAGAAAGAAACTAAAAGGTCTGTTGTTCAGTCATTTAATACAGAACAATAACCATGGGTAATATATGATTTTACAGGTAGCCTCTTCTATTGAGAGTGATTTATGGTTGGTGTTCTGGTCCCCTAGTTGATTATATTTTTCCATTATTATTATTATTATTAATCTGTAAGCTGTCCAGAGTTGTTGTGGATTCAGGAGATCTCAAAAAGTGATGAAATAAACAAATGGTTTATGGCTTCGTTATGGAGTTAAACATTACCATCAATAGTGGAACCAAAGTAAGCTTTTGGTAAAGAAATTATTGAAGGATTTGGGCACACAGGCCAATCACTTTAGACACAGGCTATTAACTGTGCCTGTGCTTGATGACAGTAAAGAACACCAGCAAATTACATTGTAAGCAATTTTGGATCCCCTTTCTAATTTGAAAAAGAGTCTATGACAGAAAGTGGAACAAGCTTTTTGCCTGTCTTGCCAACAAGTTGGGTCAGCTTTCACTGTCAGCACTTGGGCTAACAACTGTGTCACAATATCTTCACTGCAGCATGCCACTTTCTTGTAAGCAATGCACTATAGCTGATTTTCATTTATTGATTTATATTACCCATATTTATATCTGTTGAATTCATGGTCAATTCAACAGATATAAATATGAGTAAATAAATCAATAAATACAATAGATGGATGGAGGATAGATAGATAGATAGATAGATAGATAGACAGACAGACAGACAGACAGACAGACAGACAGATAGATAGATAGATAGATAGATAGATAGATAGATAGATAGATAGATGAAATAAAAGAAACTCTTGAAATCATCAAAAATAAATACCAACCAGAGAAAGACCTCATGGAACTAACAGAACACTGCCTAACCAACACATATTTCATATACAAAGGACAAAGATACAAGCAAATTGAAGGAGCCCCTATGGGATCACCACTGTCACCCATCATTGCAAACCTGTTCATGGAAGAATTCGAATCCAGAGCCCTGGCTAATGCCACCCACAAACCCAAACTATGGCTAAGATACATCGATGACACATTTGTGATTTGGCCCCATGGAAAAGAAAACCTAAACAATTTCCTAACACACCTAAACAACACACACCCCAAAATCAAGTTCACCATGGAAACGGAAATAAACAAACAACTACCATTCCTAGATGTACTAATCTACAAAAGAACAGATGGCACACTGGGACACACCATATACCAAAAGAAAACACACACCAACCGCTACCTCAACGCCCAATCCCACCACCACCCAGCACAGATACATTCCGTAGCGAAAACACTAATTACCAGAACCAAACGCCTGGCAGATAAGACACATATAAAGACTGAACTATGCACCCTGAATGAAGTATTGACAGCCAATGGCTTCCAAAAAAAACAAAATCACCAACCTGATCCACAAAAACACACCAAGACATAACAGAGACCTAGAAGACCAACAGACCTATGGAACAGCTATCTTGCCCTACATAAGAGGTACCACAGATAAAATCAGTAAGATACTACACAGGCATCACATCAAGACTGCCTTCAAAACAGACAAAAAAATAGCAGCCATCCTGAGGAACCCCAAAGACAAAATTGACCTGGAAAACCAAGGCATATACGAAATTCCCTGTACATCATGCCCGGCCACATACATTGGACAGACCAATAGAAGAATAAGTACCCGCCTAGATGAACACAAAAATGCAGTAAAAAAGCTGGAACACACCTCCTCACTAGCCCAACACATGAAAACCACAGGTCACAACATCAACTTCAATGGCACTAAAACCCTAGCCACCATAGAAAACCCCAACCACAGAATCATTAGAGAAGCCATAGAGATTGAAAAAAGACCTGACAGCATGAATAGAAGAGATGATTCCACCAGACTGTCAATCATTTGGAAGCCTGCACTCTCAAATAGAAAGATCCCCACACCACAAGCCAGGCAAACACCTGGACAAAAACAGACTCCCTCTGATAGCTCCAACCCAAACACCCCCCCACCAGGCACCCAGATGAAACCCAGCTTGCTAATGAATAGCAGCTTGCTAATGAAGAGCAGCTGTCCTTTCACAAAAAGCCAAGCTGCACTGAAAGCCTCCAACACAAGAACAGAGTGTTGCCAGCCAA
>BLBF01000054.1:2119544-2145319 GCA_015471245.1 Laticauda colubrina
ACTGAAAGCCTCCAACACAAGAACAGAGTGTTGCCAGCCAATCAAAGCCACAAAACAGACAGAAGAAACCAGAAACACCAATCAATCAAACTCCAAGTCCAATGAACACAGACCCAGGCTCCTAGACAATCAGAATGGACCAGCCTCAAATTTGAAACCAGGAACTAACTCTATACAGAAGCCTGAAGATGGCAGATGAGATTCTGCTGAAACGTTGTTACAACTTTAACAGAACTACAATGACGTGGGATAATACCCGAAGGAAGCTAAACAGCACATATATATTACATATATATATAAATAATACAAATTCACACACACATACACACACACACCATTCTGTGCAAGACATTGGATAGTTATTTGTAAACTCTAATGAAAGATGTTTATTCTACCTTAATTACATTTTAAATTTTCTGTTATTTTGGGTATATTAAAGTTGTGTTATCTTACACTAATCAGTATCTAAATATGCCCACGAAATTAAAATATTTTTCCTGTTCAGTGAAAAAAGACTAACAATATTTGTATATCTGAAGCATAATATCTGAGAATCCTGCCATTACTTACTGTAATTTGGTCTACATTCAGGGTCTTTTTCCAAAATAGGTGTTAGAATTTTCTCATTTAAAGAATCCATTCAAGAATATGAGAATTAAAGAAGTAATCACTAAATACTTTCAGAATTATATGTATAAATATGGAAACATGTTTTTTATTATTGATTACTGAATCAGTTTTCATTAGAATACAACTGAGGCAACATGTTAAAATTCGAATATTTCCTCATCAATGACTTTTTGAAATGTCTCAAAGAAACTAAGTGTCAGCGGTGTAAATGGGACTTATTGTGGGTCAGCACAGCATTGCAGGCTAAATTATTTGAAGTCCAAGTAAGTTAATTAAAAAAATAGCTTATTCATACATGAGAAATCACATGAAAGTTATTAATACATATTAAGGGGGGGAAGAGATAGATGAAATATTGTTTAAATTTGAAACATGAATCTTGAAAATCCATGCATTAACTGCAAAATGAAATAAATCTTAGCAATGTGATGTTTAATTTGAAATTTAAAAGTTTCTTCTCCCCTCAGGATGCTCCTCTAAATGCTAGGTCCCATTGGCCGACGGACACAAAACGTATGCAAAAAGGACACAGTGGACAAGCAAAATTTCGGGGGTGGCTCCATCTGTTGTTATCTGCTCCCAAAAGTGGTGAAAATTTGCATAAACAGAATGGAAAAGAACGGAAAAGAACGGATGGGGGTAGTACGTAGCGGGGATGTTAAATGAATGTTCATAGGAAGCCTAGCGGATGGAAGTGGATGACACATCCGAAGGGCTCCAGGGGGAGAATTGCGAAGCAGACGCATAGCGGAAGGGGCGGATGCATAACAGATGACGCGGATGCATCACTGACACCTAGAGGAAACAAAGCAGATGCCAAGGGGATGTATATCGAATGCAAAGCGTTCACTGCGCATGGGGGGAGTATAAATTGCATCAGCTCTGCGAATATAAAAGGATGCAGCTCGCACGCAGTCAGCATTCAGAGGAAAGACATGCTGCCACATACACTTTGAAAGAACACCAGCCTGGGCTACACTGCAGATGTACTCCTGGGATGGTGGAAGCACATGCACACCTGGTATGGCAAGCTACACCTCAAGAAATCCGAGCAGGCCGCTGTCAAACTCACTGACTGGGAATTGTACATCATGGCCAAGTGCAGTTTCCTGAAGGGTGAGGTCTGCCACCGAGGAGCAGCCCCTCTGACACCCCTCTCCCTCAGACAGCCCACAGACAGCCAGTCCTCTTCCAGCCAGGAGCCAGCTAGCCTATCCAGGCAGGTGTCTTCAGAGGGCCCCACGGCAGAGACCCCCCCGACAGCTGCACACCCCATGCCGGAGGACTTGGAGGATTCCCTGTCACAAATGGAGGAAGAAGCGGCAGCCACCAGAGACCAACGCACCCCCACCCCCACCCCCAGCTCCACAAGATGCAGGCAGAGAGGCAGACTGGAGGGCTAGAGTCACAGTGTCCTGTTGGAAATCAGGGACACAATGAAGACCAGCACAGAACTTCTCTCTCAGCTGGTCCACTTGGACAGAGGATCCTCGAGCCACCACATCTTCATCACCTACATGAGCCACACCCTCAGGGATCTGCCCGAGGCCCAGTACCAGGTGATGAAGGAGAAGATAACAGCACTTCTGCACAACCCTCAAGGCCCAGCTGAACCTGCTCCTACCCAGTCTAGGTCTGCTCCTCCACCCCAGGCAATGTCACAGCCCTTCCATGGCTTTCAACAGCCTCTCACCTACCAAGGCTACAACTACCAGGACTTCCCACAGCACAAGCAGACCTTCACAGTCCAGGTCCAGATTCATCGCATTCCACAGACGCCACACCTCGCCCAGCTGCAGACCACACAGCCCCACTACACTCCTCCTTCCTCCACCCCACAGCCAAGCCCCACAATGGACAATCTGTCATCAGTCTTGTGCCTGACATCCCAGGTACTTGATGAAGGGCCTCTGAACCTCACAGGACTGAGTCAGCTCTCTGAGAGCTTCCTGAACACACCATCCCTTGTTGTACTCTTGGGGCCAAGCACCCCAATGGCACCTCAGACCAGCACTCAAGCCACAGCCACCTCCACAATCCCTGCCCGCTTAACAGCTGAGACCATGGACATGACTCAGAGTGACTGAGAATAGTGCCAGTTACTTGTAGCGTAACTGAAGTAGTGTCAAAAGTGAGTTGTTACTTGTTCACTTTATCTTTGCTTAAGACACTTTACTTGGGTCATTTTGTTTTTTTAATAACGTCATACAGTTTACTTAAGACAGTTAATAAAGGTTATCTTTGCTTAACACACTTAATTCAGTTTACTTGGTTCATTTTGCTTATTTAATAAAGTCATAAAGGTTACCTAAGAAAGTTAATAAAGGTTATCTTTGCTTAAGACACTTGGTTCATTTTGTTTACTTAATAAAGTGTTGGTGAAAACTTTGAAAAAATGTTTAAGCCTTTGCATGCTTGTGGGATAGATAAGGATAGTTGTGAGATAGATAAGGATAGTTGTGGGATACATAAGGATAGTTGTGGGATAGATAAACCTCCAGTGCAAGCATCAGTGTTATGAGACAGGCTCAAGGAAGCATCCATTAACCATCTATCATCCTGTCTTGCCACTCCACTGCTACAGCTGGGGAGTTGCACCAGTGTTTCAGGAGGTTGTGCTGCTTCTTCCCTTCGTGTGAAGTTCTGTTGGGGCCTTGTACATCCACAGTGTCTATCAGGTTACGTCCTTGCCTCCATTCACCAGGCTCCATGTCCCCATTCCCTTGTTGATGGTCCACAAGTCTGTTCTGCAACATTGGGTAGGGGATGCACATGAGATTGTGCAGGATGCAGAAAGCTTCCACGATATTCCTCACAGTATGTGCCTCATGCTGCATGGTGGTGAGAAGTTTCTGGAACCTGTTGGCCAGGATGCCAAAGGCATTCTCCACCACCCTTCTTGCCTTGGATAGCCTGTAGTTGAAGATCCTCTCTTCACGGATGAGGTATCTTGAACTGTACGGCTTCATGAGGTAGGTTCTGAGGGAGAAGGCGTCATCACCCACAATGAACTAGGGCACATCTTGTGTGTCATTGGGTAGTGGGTCTGGATCTGGAAAACCCATGATGAGGTTACGTTCCAGCCCATCCTTGAGGTCACTTGCATTGTATACCTGGCTATCTGAAGCTGACCCGTTGCCTGAAGCATCGATGTACATGAACTTGTAGTCAGCATCAACCATGGCAAAGAGGATGATGCTGAAGAAGCCCTTGTAGTTGTGATAAGAGGACCCTGAGTTGGCTGGAGCTTTGCAGGCCACGTGCTTCCCATCTATGGCTCCAACGGTGTGGGGAAAGTTCCACCTCTGATACCACTCTTCTGCAACTTTCTTCCAGCCTTGTTCAGTGGTGGGGCACTTGAGGAGCTCCTCCACGTATCTTCAATGATGTCCTGCACCACTTCTCTGACCACTTTGCTGATGGTGTTGTGCGGCACCCTCCATGCATACTACATGTTTCTGTATGTAGTTCCAGAGGCCAGATGGCGCAGAGTCAATGCCACCTTCAGTCCAGGGTCCAGGTTGGTACGGAAGTTGGTGCTCGGCTTGGTCAACCTGGGTCTCAGATGCTCTACAACTTCATCAAACATGGCTGGTGGCATCCTCATGAAATGATGGAATGCAAGAGGGTCTTCATTCCTCAGCTCCACCATCAACTGGTCATACAGTCCAAACTCCATTCTTCTCACGATCCATCCTCGGACCCACACAGCTCTTGGATGTCTCCTTGTTCTCTTTGTGTATAAAAGGTGAAACAGTCTGAACAGGGTTTGGTTCTGGTGATGAATGATTGCAGCTACCATACGGACTGTGTCATGATCCATGGTGGAGAACAATGGATGATGTGGAAGACCAAGACCAAGGGTGAAGAGGTCTGCAAACCACGGCTGCTGGACTCATACTGAGATCCAGATTATTTCCTCTCCCTTTTTATAGGAAATATTGGTAGTCCGCTGGGTGTCCTTCTCCATACTTTAGACATACTGCAGACATCCTAAATATCCGAGATATATTCCAGATACAAACGTTTTGTCCATTTTAATCCTTTATATACGAGATGCATATGCTACATCCTTTCTATTTCCGTGCTACTAACGCTGTGTCGATGTTCCGTGTACCTTTTGTTTCCTCCCTCTTTCCATTTTCAGCTGCAGCGGATGTGAGTTTAGGGAATGACAAGAGGATGCAAAGAGGATACAGCGGACGTTTAATGGATGATAAACGGACATAGAACGTTCGTTGCCCGTATATGTCGCGGATGTACATCATACACAGCGGAAAGTTCATCCGTTCAGAAAATTTTGTGCAGCTCAAAACTTCTTGCGCGGATGAAATCTCAGTGGATGGATGCTCGAGGGATAGAGCGTATGAAAAACGTATGCAGTGAGTACACAATGGATGCATAGCGTTTTCCAATGGATGGCAAGCTTTTTTTAATGTTTTACATCCTCTTTGCATCCGTTGGTGCAGTGGGAAAGGGGCTTAAAGCACTGCATGCCCTAACAACTAGACACAAAGATAGTTTTTTTCCGTCATGCCATCACTTTGCTAAACATATAAATTCCACAACACTGTTTTATGCCTAAAGATATCTAACCACGTAGCAGGCCTGTATTACCATTAGTCCCTCTATTCTTTCCTATTACCTTCTCCTGTTGGTATCTTATGACTATCACTTTTTTCACTGTGTCATATTATTTATTTGTATCTTATGATTTATGATTTATCGCATTGTTGCTTGTAGGTATACTGAGAAATTAGGAACCGGAGACAAATTCCTTGTATGTCCAATCACACTTGGCCAATAAAGAATACTCTGTTTTATTCTTTTCTTTAAAAAAGCTGAGTCCAAATATAAAAAGAAATTTAAAACATTTTCTATCATCTAGCCATCAAAATGAAGGCAGCAACTTAGCTGGGGAAAAAAGCTTTAAACATGAACTTCAAAATTAAATTTAAAGACAGATGGCTGTGTAAAATCTGAGACTTTATCACTGTTGTGAAGTTTAAGACACCTATACAGAACATATTTAACTATGTGTTTGTCATATAAACTAAGCCAAAAAAGAAATGTAGAATCTGTCTTAGATCTATTCCAATGTATAGTTCAGTCTACCCTTACTTATAAAGTTGCTGCTTCGTTTTTTTTCAACTGCAAAATTTAAACATACTAAGTCACTTCAAATCTTGCCATTAAAATCAATGGGCCTGAGCTTGTGATCAGAACAGGATCCAAAGACATCAGAAAAGTCTCTCCCTAATGATTTCCATTTGTGCAGGATCCCACTGCATCGTAATCATCTTTGATGGCTGTAGTTTATCTGATCTGTAATCCAACAATTCTGAAATATGACAAGGCTAAAGTTTTACCTGGGATCATTTGTAACAATGTTTCTAAGATACTATAAACGTATGTCCCAAGGGGAATATGTTAGCCAATATAGGAGGAAAACACAAGGGTTTTTTTCTTCATCATCATCCAGAGTTTCACAACTGAACTACTACCCAAAAAGCAACAACATGGAAACTGCAATATAGATTATTAATAGAATCTCCTTACTCAAGTACAAAATCATATTCTGGTGATAGTTTATCCATAGCTGTCAAAAGCTTCACAACCCTCATTTCATTTAAGGGCATTTTGAATTTTTGGAAGCTTATTATTATGCTCATAGCGCCATTTTATAAACAGTTCTCATTGGTATATGAGAAACCTGTCCCCCAAACAGGATAATCAGAAACTCCGATATAGAATATCTGTTCTTTGCTTGCATTCCACCCCAAATCCAATCAGCCTTGGCCCAGATCTCTTCAAATATTAAGCACAAATTATAGAATGAAACAAATATATTAAGTGAAGTCCTGCACTATTAAATAAGATTATATCTGACAATCAACATGCCATTTTGTCTCTTGTGCACAAATCTCAATCAGAAATTGTCTAATGAATTTCTCAGTAAAAATATATGTACAGAGAAAGAGAGAGGGAAGGGGTGTATGGGTGTGTAATCTTTTACAGGTCCAGGGAGTATGGATATATTCAGACAAACATAATAACAAAAATCAGTAGTAGTTCTATAAATAGGCATCAAATATACATTCACCTTAATATTTAATTCATCATTTGACTGAAGGACAGAAATTAAATGTACACACATACACAAACACACACACAGAGGTACATGCATATTTATACACATACATATATATACATACCCTCCTGTTCAGTTCTTGTCATCTCCTCTAGTTTCTTCTGTTTCAAGGTGTCCACCACATCGGCAAGACTTCCTTTGCGGCGTTCTGGAGTTCCAAAATTAACACTGGTCATTAGCTCATTACGATCACGACTACTTTCTTCGGGCTTATGTGGTGAGGTAGAAGTATTTCGGAAAGAATATAAGGAACATAACTTATTGTTTTCTGACTCCTGTAAAGAAACAAGACAATAATATAATATTTAAAACATTATAACAATTTAATACATTATAACAGTTATAACTCAAAAGCAACTGAATAATTTGAGATATTATACTGAAATAAACTAAATTTTTAGTTACAGTTTTAGTTTGGTTGTTGATAAAAAGAACTTTAATTCTGCAGTATGCATTTGACTAGCCTCTGAAGAAGAAAAAAACATGTATTTTTCATCTGAGTCTTAGCCCATAAAAGGAAGAGTCCAAAGGCTCCAAAAACTATTTATTATGATTCAAGGGAACTAGGAAGTCCTTAAACTAGAGAAACATTTTGACTCAGAATATAATTGTTATGTATCTTAAAACTTAGAATTCCAACACGTTCTTTCTATCAATTCTTCCACAGCCCGATTAACTGGTGAAACACCTCCTCCTCCAAATACACAGAGATTCCATTTTCAATATAATTTGTAAACACATGGTCTGAGGCATGGGATGAAGAACACGTTAATAATAATTCTATTTAATTCTCAAAATCTTCAAAATTTCTCAAGCTTTGCCTGTGAGCTAGCTCAGCGATAGTTTTCTTTTCTAGAGTTTTTAAAAATCAGTATTTGGAAGTGTTCCGTCCGGAAAAACACGAGGTAGACCGGGTTCCAACAGTAAAAGTCTTTATTTCAACAATTTAAGTTAAACGGAACAGTTTGGCTCTAGCCGCGGCAGCCTTTATATACGGCTTGCCTGCCGGCTTGTAGCCAATGACATTTGTTTGATTTAACCGCCTTTTGGCGGCTCCTTTGGATTGGTTCCTAGTGAACCAATCCCTATGCCGGCTTTCTTAGCCAATCATATTAGAGGATTTGGAGTAAACTATTTTATACAGAACACCCCTTCCCTCTTGATTTAGTCCTACGTGGTGACGTAGTCACGCAGGTAGGTGGGGCTTCTTCTGATTCTACTGAACTTGCGCGGTTCATTTTCGCTGGAGACTTCAACCTGTTCGGATGGGGTTGCTGTCTCTCCGGCACTTCTGCATGGAACTACCTGGAAGGGTGAGTCGGCCATTTTGCTACCGCTTGAGTTTCTCAGGCCGGTGGTTTCGCCGCTCCCTCCTGGTCTCTCCGGGCAGGTCGAGCTGGCTTGGCTGGCCCCTTCGTCTGGATTTTTCCCGCAAGTCTCATCTAACCATAAGTTTCCTTTTTGCTCTTTTTGATTGTTCAGATGTTCTGGGTTTATTTTAAAAAGTTCTTTATTATTTTCTTGTATTTTCCCCCCCTCTTTGGTTTTATTTCCGTCGTTTTTTATTATTTGTGGTTGTGAGTTTGTATTTCTTTCAATGTTTCGGGAACGAAGCTGGTCTATGTGCCACTTCCATTCCCTGTCATCATCTACGGTTAGTCGGTAGGACCAGGGGTCTGTGATTTGTGTGATTGCGCCTGGAAGCCATAAGGGGTCCCCGGTGAAATTTTTTGCGTAGACTAGGTTGACGATTTCAAATGTTCGGAAATGGCTGTAGGAGTCGGGGGGTCTTTCCAAGGTGTAATTTGGGTGCAACCTGTCTAATTGCGACCTAAGTTTTCTTCCCATTAATAATTCCGCCAGGCTTTTGTTGGTTACAGTGCTGGGTGTGATATGTTGGAGGGTGAGTAGGCAGTTAATTTTATCCTGGATATCCCCAAGGTCCATTCTCTCTAAACCCTCTTTGGTAAACCTGACCATTCTCTCCGCCCTACCATTTGCAGCCGGGTGGGCCGGCGCGGTTAGTGCATGGCGTATACCTAGGGAGGCTAGGTATTGTTCAAATTGGATGCCTGTTAATTGTGGCCCATTGTCGCACACTAGGACGTCCGGCAATCCATGGGTTGCGAAGAGTTTAAGTTGTTTAATGACTGCCTCGGTTGTCGTAGATGACATTACTACAACTTCCAGCCAATTTGAGTATGCATCTATGACAATTAAAAAGGTATGCCCCCTAGTAGGACCCGCGAAATCAATGTGGATCCGAGACCAGGGGCCTCGTGGAGTCTCCCAGTCCCTTATGGGTGCTTGTGGTGGGGAAGGCCTGGTTTTCTGACATTTAGTACAAATAGCAACCCAGTATTCGATGTCTTTATCTATACCAGGCCACCAGACATAGCTTCTAGCGAGGCTGTTCATTTTTACAATACCAGGGTGGCCTTCGTGAAGCATACCCAACACTCTAGTTTGTAATTTAGGAGGGATTACTACCCGATCACCCCACAATAAACAAACTTTTTGAATCGAAAGTTCGGTTTGTCTGGTCCAGAAAGGTTTAAAGTTTCAGTTTTTTGGTTTTCCGGCCAGCCTTTACCTACTCAGTTTAATATGCGGGCAGTCACTGGTTCCTTTGCGGTGGCTCTGGCAACATCGTTTGCAGATATTGGTAGTTTGGGGCATGTTTCTATTTGCAGGGTTGTCATTGTTGGTGCCGGGTCTTCCTCCGTCGTCGGCAGCGGTGCTCTGCTTAATGCCTCTGCATGGGAGATTTGCTTCCCGGGTCAATGTGTCAATGTGTAAGAGTATACTGCAAGGAATTCTGACCATCTAGTCATCCGCGGGGATAAAATGTTCGGTGTAGGCTTGTTTCCTGCCAGAATTCCTAGCAACGGTTTATGGTCCGTTAAAATCAAAAATGTTCTTCCATAAAGGTATTCGTGAAAACATTTCACTCCGGCGACAATTGCCAGGGCTTCTCTGTCTAGTTGACTATAGTTACGTTCTGTTTTAGACAGAGTCTTTGAGTAATAAGCGACGGGTGCCTCTCTCCCATCTGGCAATTGGTGGCTCAGGATGGCACCGACTCCAAACAGTGAGGCGTCGCAGGTTACCGTCAATGGAAGTGTGTTACTAAACTGGATAAGAACGGTGTTTGATGTTAATATTTTTTTTATTTTCTGGAATGATTTTTGCTCTCTATGACCCCAAGTCCAATTAGTTTTCTTATCCAGCAAATGGTGTAATGGTTCCGCTATTGTTGCTTTGTGGGGGAGGAATATGTTATAGAAATTTATTAGACCCAAAAATGCCTGCAATTCCGTTTTGTTTTTTGGCTGTGGTACGTCTTTAATGGCTTTGACTTTTTTTTCAGTAGGGTGTATGCCCTCTCCGTCAATTAAGTAGCCCAGAAATTCGACGCGATCAGTCATTAAGCAGCATTTTTCTTTTTTAACTTTCAGACTGGATTCTCTAAATTTTGTTAGTACATTTCTTAGTCTTTTTTCTAGTTGGGTCGTATCTTTAGCCGAAATCAGGACGTCGTCAAAATATGGTACAATTCCTTTTATTCCATTTAATAGGCGTTCCATGAGGCTTTGGAAAATGCCTGGGGCCACACTCACTCCAAACTGGAGTATGTTACACTTGAATGCCCCTTTGTGAGTCACTATTGTCTGTGCCTCGGCCATTAAGGGGTCAACTGGAAGCTGTTGGTAAGCTTGTGCTAGATCTAGTTTAGCTAAATTTTTTCCTCCCCTGAGTGAGTGTAGCAAATGTTGTACGACTGGCACCGGATATGCGCTTTGTTGCAGAGTATGGTTCAGGGTAGCCTTGTAGTCTCCGCAGATGCGTACCGACCCGTCAGGTTTAACCGGTGTTACTATTGGCGTCTCCCATTTAGCATGGTCAACAGGTTCCAAAACCCCTTGGTCAATTAATTTGTTCAATTGTTCCTCTATTTTTGCCTTTAATGCAAAGGGAACTCATCTGGTCTTTAATCTTCTAGGGGTCACCTGGGGGTCTAAGCTAAAGGAAATTGGGGTCCCCTGATACCTGCCTAGGGAGCCATTGAAAACATCCTGGAACTCGTGGATCAGGTTTTCTTCCCAGTCGGTTGCGGCCACTCGGTCTACTCCGGTCATTCCGATGCCCAATGGTGCAAACCATTCGATGCCCAGGAGGCTGGGTCGGTCTCGGTTGACTATTGTCAGAGACAGGACTTCGACATGCTGTTTGTAAGCGACTCGGAAATGTCCTAGACCTACCACAGTGATTCGATTCCCTTGGTAGTCCTTCAGAGTTAATTTTTGTTTCTGGAGCTCTTTTAGCTTAATATTTGGGACCAGTTGTCTGATTGTGTCCCATGACACCATTGACAGGAACGACCCTGAATCGACCTCCATCTCGCAGGGGCTGCCTTCGATTTTTACGATGATTTTAACTTTTTTTCCGCTTTCCGTCTGAGCGCTTCTGATAGTGATATTTTGATGGGTCTTTTCTCGGTTACTAGCTCGTTTGTTGCGCTCCCACTTTCTCTCGGCTTGTTTCGATTCAGCTTGTGGGGGAGAGTTGCTGCGTCTGTTAGGGCTGTTATTTTTTCGATTCCTACAGACCTTCTCAATGTGTCCCCTTTTCTTACAAGCTCTGCGGATGGCATCAAGGAATCTGCAATTGGCTCGAGGGTGGTTTCCTCCGCAACCGGCGCATTCCCGCCAAAATCAGCGATGGTCTAGCCTTCTTTTTGGTCCCTTCGGTAGAATTCGTGCCATTTGATGAGATTACTGGTGCGTAATGAGCCTTCAACATTCACTGGAGTTCAGGCCAGGTCATTTGCTTTATGTCTCTGGGCTTCGCCAATGCCTTGGCCATTTTGAATATCGTTGGTCCGCAATGCGTTAAGAAGACAGCCCTCTTACGCTGGTCTGAGATCTCTTCCATCTCGTTACTTTCCAAGTACATTTGGAAATGGTCTACGTAGGATTCCCAATCCTCTTCATTGGGGTTGAAGGGTGCGGGCGGTGCATTATTTCCAGCCATTGCTTCCAGCCTGGGTTTCAATTCGCCGCGTGCACAGTCTCACGTTTCAGGATGATCCCATCCTCGTCGCCAGTGTTCCGTCCGGAAAAACGCAAGGTAGACCGGGTTCCAACAGTAAAAGTCTTTATTTCAACAGTTTAAGTTAAACGGAACAGTTTGGCTCTAGCCGCGGCAGCCTTTATATACAGCTTGCCTGCCGGCTTGTAACCAATGACATTTGTCTGATTTAACCGCCTTTTGGCGGCTCCTTTGGATTGGTTCCTAGTGAACCAATCCCTATGCCGGCTTTCTTAGCCAATCATATTAGAGGATTTGGAGTAAACTATTTTATACAGAACAGGAAGCTTTTGTTGAATTCCAACTGGCATCTAGCACTGGATGTGGCCATCTAGCACTGAATGTGGCACAGGTATATGAATTGTTACCAATGAAAATTCAGGTCTATGGTATAGTTCTGTAAGTTCATTCCAGCAGCATATTAAATCATATGTTCTAGAACTCAAAGAGTTATATAATTTTATATTATATATGTATAATACAATAATATAATATAATGATATAATGTAATGTAATATAATATGCATAACAATATAAATGTTCATTCTATTTTGAAGAACAGTTTGGGGATAAATTAAGGGGGGGAGGAATTGGACAGAATTTAAAACCTAAGTTTCTTCTGAAATTTGACTATCCAAATAGGACTTCAAACATTGTGACCAAATGAAATAATGGCAAACAGGTTATAAAAATAAGCTTTCATTTTTCAGTAATAGGAGTTCATCACTGTTGAGGGTAAGAAGCACTTTCTTTATAGTTTGAGGTAGGATGGGCACCATTGTTCTCATATCCCTAAGACACCGGCAGTGGTAAAAACTAATGACAAATTTCATAAACCTAAAAATAATGTTTTTATGTTTATTTTTCAATTTTCAAAACATGTCACAATTTCTTAGACATTAAAAAAAGAACTAATAGAGAATATGCAATCAGTACTCAATTTTTCTTAAAACTTAAAAGGACCTTGAAAGATATATATGCACCTGAAATTGGAGTTAGTTAGTTATTTCTACTTCAGCATAGCTAATCATAGTACTCCCCAGCTCTCAAAATATTTAAAATGTAAACCTGATTCAGTGTTATCCCAATGTTATCTCCCAGCTAAAATGATACATGAATTTTTCCAGCTACCAGTTTCATTGTGTTATGGCAATGCAAGAAATAATTATACCAGTTACGTTTAAGAATTTTATTTTAATCTATATGTCATAGGGATTTTCAAACTTTACAGCTCAATAATTTCTCACTGAGGGCTTGCACAGGTAAAAACAGAAACAAAGCTTGAAGGTAGTTTTGATGTTGCATATCTTGCCCAGATAAAGAAGACATCTGTTAAAACTTACTCTCACTTTGTCTGTAAAAGAGAGAACCTTTTTAACAGCACTCGCCCTTTGTTTGGAAGGCAGATCTGATTTAAAACAAATGTTGAAACTTTCCACCAAATGCTAGTGTCACTCTCTTGATTTTTGACCCCTAATCTGACCACAGTCTACAGTGAATCTTGTAGGTTCTTAAAGGTTCAATCAGTGAAGGTTACAAATGGTGATCACCTGAATCCAGGACAGCGCAACTATTATAAATTCACACCAGTTGCCAAGCACCCAAATATAATCTTTACGTTTTGTGAATGCTAAGATTTTAATGTGTTTTTTAGTTGGTATTTTTTTTCTTAATTTTTAACATTTTCTTCATTTTGTCATATTTAGCTATAAAGAAATCAACTGAATAATTCTCCAAATTGGCCTGGACTCTAACCCAATATGTTCAATCTCCAACCATCCTAGACATGGTATATTCATTACATGGTGTACATCAGAAAAATTGATGCTGGATTTATTCCATTTCATATACATACACTGTTGTAAGAAATTATGTGTGACTATAGATTTCTTTTATATGTTCATTATTTCTCCTGCCTAGGTCTTTAAACATACAGCATAAGTATATTACAGCAGACTATTGTATTTTATAATAACATGGCCTTCACGTGGGAGGCAGCTTGAAAGAATGAATTATTTCTGCTGTAGGGCATTAGGAATGAATAGAAAGAAAAATCTTTATAATATAGTGCCATGCCATGATGGTGAACCTATGCAGGTGGCATGCAGAGCCATTTGTGTGGACACGCGAGCCCCAGGCAAACTTACCTTACTGTGCATGTGCTGAAAAACACCTTTGGAGGCTGAAAAACAGGCCCGTTTTGTCACTTCCTGTATTTTTTTTAGCCTCCAAAGGCTGCAGAAGCTTCCCTCAAGCTTCTGAGAGGCTGAAAAAGGCCCAAAAATCAGCTGGGAAGCATGCACATGCACAGTGCAGGTAAGGGGGGATCACGTGTGCATGTGCAGGAGGTGAGGAGACACGTATTGCCTTCTGGATGCTGGCACGCAAGCATGAGCGCAATTTGTGGCATCGGAGCCCAAAAAGGTTAGCCACCACTGATACAATGATTAGAAAGGTTTTTTTTTCAATTTTGATATTATTCTTTTGGAAAAATTAATTGAACTGAAGTTTATTGGCCATCAAATGTTCTTGAAAGTCCTTTGGCATTTTTGGCAAAGAAAAAAGAAATATGTAAGGAAATGATTCCTCCTCCCTCATCACAAGTATAAACAATTTTTGTAACGTATCACCTTTCTCAAATTACAACAAATATCTTCTCCCCATCTTACATCTCTCATCTACAAACAAATATTTAAAGTCTTCTTGTTCAGTCCTGATCAGCAAAGGTCAATTTAGGTTTTCCAGAGTTCACAGCATATATATTTTAATATTGATCAACTAAACCAATTTTATATTCCTTCCCTTTATTCTTAATCTCTTTGATCCCCTCAAAAATGCCCCACAACTTGATTTATTTTCCTTTTTCTTTATCCCTTCTTACAAAATTCTTTAAAACTTTAACAAGTTTCTTTTGTAAATCTAATATAAAATAGTTTGGGTTGTTATTTATATATTAATTTTAACTATTAAAACAACCATATCAAGTGTGAAAAACCAGGTTCATGCTGAAGGTTATATTAAACTGATTTATATTGCCTATGCACAGGAATCTTCTCAGTTAACAATTAGCACCTTCTTGGAGTTAGATAAAGGTTAACAGAATCCAAGGAGGGTTGGACTTAGAACTGCTTTTGGCTATGTAGCCAAAAATCTGTCTTTTAACTCGACCCCCAGATTCTGCCACTCCTCCTACAACCAGTTTCCTTTGTATGTTCAGTGAAGGATCTTTTTCCATATTAGCATAGGATCATGATGACTGGAGAATTTGAATCTCGTTATTAAAAATCTTACATGGAGGAACTATAGAAATGGGGTATTTTTTATTGTTGATGCCTGGGGAAGTCATTGACACTTTTCAAATACTTGAAAAGAAGGTACTTGAAAAGGCCAAGTCCTGTTCTACCATTATCCAGAACACAGAACACATAACAACAAGAAAACAACAACAACAATCAATTCTGGATATTAGACAAATCTGCTTATTAATTACAGCAGTTCAGCAGTGGAACCAAACATCTTCAGTGTACATCTGAGCTGATCCTGAATATGAAAGTTATATTCATTTTTTTCAATTCCTAATGGAATCAGTATGTAAAGACATTCTATGATTTATGCAATTTTTCTGAATTATTTTATAAATTCAAGTACTGTAATGACTTGAAGACTCCTGACTATATGTGTTTTAACCCTAAAAATCCTAATTAAAGCTTGTCAATGTACACTATTAGCTATTTTCTGGCTTTGCACAACAGATTGAACTGTAAGTTAATTGAATGGAGTGAATTTGCACATATGATAAACCACACGACAAGAGTTTTGAAAAGTTAAAATTAACCAAGTTTTGTAATGCTATGCAAATGCAGCTGCTAGATCTTTAACTAACCTGGTTAAATGTGTCATGCAAGTCCAGTCTTTTAGAGTTACATTAAAAGAAGTTGATTTACCAGGATCTTTATAGAAATAGCAATAGATGTACATACCGCTTCATAGTGCTTTATAGCCCTCTCTAAGAGGTTTACAGAGTCAGCATTATGCCACATCTTCATGTTTCATCAGGAAGTCTCTTGCAGGAAGTCTAATCATAAACCCTTTCTAACTTCTTGGGAATTCAGCTTTGGTATGAAGGCTATCAAATATTTATTTCTGTTTCTAAATTCCTCCTAGATGTATGTTTCAGATCAATTTGATTTTTTTAAATAATGTATTGCTCATCCTTTCCTTTCTTCATATACATTTTTAAAATTATTCTTCCTCCCCCCCCTCCCCATTTTTGTCATGCACACAGACACACACCTGCACATACTCACACTCACACACCTACATACAAACATAGAGAGACAGAGAGCACATGCTATCATAGTTTTAAATCCCGTGAAGTGAAAGCAATATTCTACACATATATTAGAACTTTCCCTCCTCCTTGTTGGCTTGCATTCTGGATTATTCCTCTCTCCCAAGCCAACATTCATGCTTGGATAATCATAAAGATAGCTGCAAGAAATTGATTAAAGCCAGTCCTTTATGCACCAATAGCCTTTTGGAACGGATCCTCTGTTCTATTTACATATTTTAAATATCTTAAACAATTAAAAAATACAGCTTTATTAAGTGGAGAATGGTTTTGTTTCTGAAAGCAGTATGCATAAAGACACTGTTGCTATGCACTTACTGCTTGTCTCACTTCATCTAATGTGGCTTCTGTGCATGCACAGAAACTCCTTTTGACTTCAGTGAACTGCTCCACCAGTTAGAGATAGAAAACAGGCTCCTTTCAAGAAACAGCTCAAAACGTGCCTTGAGTTGCCTTGTTCACATCAATTCTGGTTGATTCCTGTGTGTGAATGACTAAAAGTTTTGCTATACGAACTACATGTTCGAACTACATTTATGTATGTACCATAAATATCTGCTAAAATAGAGTTTTCATTCCTTTAACTGTAGTATTTGGTCTTCTGTGGAACAACATTCATTCACAGTTCCAGATAACTTGGAAGTCCTCACTGGGACAATTTTACCTTCAAAGATTGCCTCCCTGCAGCAATCATATCATATAAGTGATACAACTCCACTTCTTATTCCAATATTGGTCTATAAATGAGCAATGTTGATTCGGATTACTAATAAATCAGTATCTGGTGACATCTTTATATTTATGGGGATCTCTCAACTGTTGTATAACAAAAGCAAATGTTTAGCCCATTAATAGTCAGTAAAGCTTGAAAAAGTGTGGTTATCCAATTATTGCATAGCAGAAGAAGTAAAAGAATTTTATTAAGTAAGGAGGTTATCCATGTCCATATAATTTGAGCCCTTGCCAAATGTTACATACATCCTGGTTCACACTCCTCAGGAAATATACTAATTATACTCTATGCAAATTATGCAATATATCAGAATTCCTAACCCAAGATCAAAATCATATTTTAGAGACACATACAAATGAAATATGTATATTCTCTGGAGCCAAAGATCACCTAAGGTGTGGGAAAGGAATTCTCTGTATGCATGCAGAGCATTTTAAAAGAAATTTATTACTTTAGTTATTCCTTTCATTTGAGGAAAACTATACTGATGCTTTGTTTGTCAAATACTGAAGGTATGTGTGGATATTAAACTCTCATTATCATAACTCAATTTGTGTTGGAGTTTTGACAAAACAAACAGTTCACAAGAACACTGGGAAATTATTCTTTTGATATTGCAAAAAAACCTGTTTTCTATGACAGCCCTAATCTGGGTAAGTGGTGTTTAGTTAAAGAAACATTAGTGAATACAACTTACTTCTGACTGATAATAGAAGACATATAGTTATCAGTCAGGTGATCTGTGCTTAACAATGGTAATTGGGACCAAAATTTCCATCTCTAAGCAGTGCAGTCTACATTGCAATCATTAAGTAAGTATTATGGGTTGTTAAGTGAGGAACTTACTACAACTTCCTACAAGCTTGCAACAAACAAGGTCAATGGAGAAAGTGGTAGGAAATTGGAAGATCCAAGAGGCTCCTATACAAGCCAGTGGATAGGTAAGTGGGATACACACATGTACTAGTGAGTATAAAATCTTGTACTCTGTAGTCAGGCCCTTTTAGGAGAAACAACGGCAAGAGTAGGAATGACTTACAGAAGCAACTTGCAACCTTTCTGCAAATGGCAGGAGTGTGAGTCAGTTGCTAAGCAACCAGGTGACAATCATGTGACTTACAGGTGTGATGGGACAGCTAGAACTTTAAAGAGTTATAAACACCATTCATTTCATACCACTATAACTTCCGATTGTTGCTGAACGAGTAGTTGTTAATCAAGGACTACCTGAAACACATGCACAATTTTCAAAGTATTCACGATATTAAGTAAGCAAATGTCAACTAAATAGAGATAGTCTTCAACTTATAACAGTTCATTTGGGACTGTTCAAAGTTACAACGACACTGAAAAAAGTGACTTATGACTGTTTTTCACATTTATGACCACTGCAGCATCCCCATGGCCATGTGATCAAGATTCAGATGCTGCTTGGCAACTGACTCTTATGTATGACAGTTTCACTGTCCTGGGGTCATGTGATCTCCTTTTGTGAACTTATGACAAGCAAAGTCAATGGGGAAGCCAGATTCACTGAACAACCGTGTTCCTAACTTAACAACTTTAGTGATTCACTGAACAACTGTGTCAAGAAAAGTCATAAAACGGGACAAAACTCACTAAACAAATGTCTCACATAGCAACAGAAATTTTGGGCTCAATTATGGTCGTAGGTTGTAAGACTACTTGGAGTTAGAAAATACTATTACTAGTGGAAGTTGAAGCAAATAAATTTGTTTATTTATTTATTTTATTTTGTCAAGTGATTATAAGATAACAGGTATAAGAATAAACATAGTTATGAATAGATGAAATGGATACATATAAGAAAAATAAAAAGAAACAATAGGACAGGGACAGTAGGCACGTTGGTGCGCTTATGCATGCCCCTACAAATCTCTTAGGAAAGGGGTCAGGTCAATAGTAGACAGTATTATAGGAATGCTGTCTTGTGCCATGTATTTGAAGGGAAATTATCTAAGAAAGGCAAATGATAAAATGATAACAATGTAAACTTTGAATGTATTTTACAATCCGGTTCATTAGAAAACAACTGAAAGAACAAATTAGAGTGAAAAAGCAGAATATATTCTCTGTGTATCAAAATGTCTGATTTAAAACTATGGATGTAAGTTGGAGAGACAAAAACATGGGTGAAAGGATTTTCCACAGGATTTTCTTTCGAATTTTGACCATCTACAGCAGAGTTGTCAAACTCATCGCCCCTGGGCCAGATGCATCACGTGCTGGCCCCACTCCTGCCCGGTTTAGCAAAGGTGGAAAAGTCCCAAATGTCATCTGACACTACTGTGATGCCATGAGTTTGACAAACCTGATTTACAGAATTAATTGCCTGAAACCTAAACGAAAGCAATAATAATTTGTTTTCAGACAATATTTGAAGGATTGTTCTTAAACTGACTGCAAAAGCCTGCATTAGTTTTCTTTGTGTTATCATTGTCCTCATGCATTTTAGGTATGTGAAAAAAGAATTTAATGTTTCGTTCTTCCTTAATCTGGCTGCCAATCTGGCTGTTCTAAGGGTGGTCTGGCAATTATCTGATATAAGACTTCCAGAACAGGAAATAGTTTATGATCTTTTGGATATGGTTGCCTGGAGCCACTTCCATTGGATTTACTTCCAGAAAATTGCTGGACCACCCATAGCATAGTTGGATTAGTTGTGTCCTGAAGAAGAACAAAATGTTCTGGAGTTCCCTGGAATGTTCTGTATCTGGAAATGGAAAGAAAAAAAATCACATTCCTAAAACAAAGTATACTCGAGTTAAGGTGCTATTTTTGGTAAAGGTATCATTTCTCATTGTACAAAAACTCTATTTATAAAAGATAGTTTGCTGGTTGCTCTTTTTTGGAACATGAACTACATGCGTGCAATGACACCTTGTTAAAAAAAAACTAAAAATAGGCTATAGGATTGATTGTTCATCTTCAATTTCAGCATACAATTCCCCACTATCGATACTCTTTCTATTTGTGTCAAACTCACATCGTCATGGTGGCATCACATGACATATTGGGATTTCCTTCCCCCTTTTTTAAACCAGGCATGGGCATGGCCAGGAT
The DNA here is from genome assembly GCA_015471245.1 of Laticauda colubrina. Taxonomy (NCBI): domain Eukaryota; kingdom Metazoa; phylum Chordata; class Lepidosauria; order Squamata; family Elapidae; genus Laticauda; species Laticauda colubrina. The sequence continues at coordinate 2,139,585 of BLBF01000054.1, forward strand.
GTGATGCATCCAGTCCGCAGACCAGGAGTTTGACAGCCCTGCTCTATTTAGTTTGCTGTTACATAAACCAAATAGTTTGGTCCTATTATTACTTGAAATTAAACCTGGTAGGATCAACTAACATTCAAACCACAATTAAATTCAGTGACCACAATTCATGTATTATGCTAAACCATCAGGTGTGAACCTAAATACTATGATAAGCCACAGCCTAAAACATAGCATGTTGTTCACCAAATAAATCAGCTGTAGTTTCTTCTATTGAAATAAATTATCATTAAAATAAACCTACTCAAGCATACTGTGTAAACTCAGTGACACATCTGCTTTCATTCAAACCTTAGCTGCAATTATCAGAGAGAAATGCTGAAACACTGAGGATCCAAGGGGAATCTATATGTAAAACAAGCATTGAGGTCAGGGTCCAGAAACAGATTCTTATACAATACAGGTGATAGCATTACATTTTCTATTTACTGTAGCTTGTGTACCTAACCCGTGCACAGTTAAATATAGGACAGGGCTAGCATAACCATGGGCACTGTTAAATGATGATAGAATGAGCTGATTGTTTGTATTGTCTTAGGGGCAGGATCAAAAAGGAATTTCCTTCATTTTCAAGTCAAAATCTACTCTTCCACAAGAAAAGAAAATCTAAAGTGATAAGTCTATGTGTATTGTGCTACTAGAATACTAATTGTATTCAGTAAAATATCCTTCAAAAGACCTGTGTGCAACAGGGGAAATTAATTCATAAAATAAGAAAAGTAACACAAGTGAGCAATGTTAATATAGTTGCAGATGGGATCATATATTGGAAGCCTACAATGCTTTCCTGTTCAATGGCCAACAAAACTACATGCAAACACAATCCACTCCTATAGGGGTTTAAGGAAAATATTTGTATGAATGGCCACGATAGCAGAAGAAGAAAAAATCAGTAACATGAATGGGTTGCTTGTTACTTCAATGAAGTTGAGCCTTCCTTGGTATAGAAAGGTATCAGTCATCACGTTTAATAGGATACATGCAAATACTTATACCCTAGGAAAGCTGGATATCCAAAATGGTTTTAATTCTAAGATTTGGCAGCAAGTTGGCCCTTTTAATTCAAGTACAAAGCAAACATTTATGGAAAAATGTTTTTGTCATTTTGTACTAATATTTTCTTCTGTTGGGATTCCAACAAAATATGTGTACAAAGAAATGTTTATTTAATTAATTCTCTATATGCACAGTGAATAATTTAAAACTGGACAAATCCCCCACCTTAAAGTCCCTCTGCATTTTCCAACAAAGCTCAGTGGAGAAATTCTATGTTAGAATCTTTTGTACACTGGTTTAATGTTGTCTTGTTTTTTAAATAAGATTTGAAAATATATAAAAATGTTCTATACTGTGAATACTGTGGTATATTGCATTCTACTAGTAAATTGTTCATTTGGCTGCCTCCTCCTCGTTATTATTATAGCTATTACATCACACTGTTTACAAACTACTAACTGGTAGTTTTCTTAATATAGTCTTCCTGATTAAAGAATGAAGGATGGCCCTCAATGCAAAAACAGTTACCCCTACACCAAAGAATAAAAAACTAAAATGTCAACTACTGCATTTCTGGCATTGCAGACACACTGTCCAATGATTCCTTTATAAAACAGGGGAACTTTTAACCCTTTTCTTCTCTCTTCTTTTGAAGTTCTCCCTACCTATTTCACTCAAGTAATTCCAGGCTTCTCTCCAGTTTCAAAGATAAACGCTGTAAGAGAAAGTAAATATTGCTGAAGAGAAAAGCGCTTTATAAATAAAAGCTTATGCTCTTGCTTAAGGTAGATCTATTGAAACTGATGGACCTGTGATTAAACAAATTTGAAGTAGAATTAATAATAACATGGTATGTACACCTATACCAAAGAAGGGAGAAACAAGGGAGCCATAGTGCTAATTCCTCATGCAAGCACAGTTTTGCTTAAAATCTTTACAAAGAAGAATAAAGCCATACATAGAGAAGAAAGGCCAAATGAACAGGCAGGTTTTAGAAAAAGCAGAGGGACATGAGATTAGAGTGTTAACAAAAGATGGATAATGGAGAGAGCAAGAGAATTCAAGATGGTTTACTTTTCCTTTATTGGCTGTGGCAAGGCCTTTGATTGTGTAGATTCATGCCAGAATGAGGAATATATTAAGGCTAACAAGGCATGCCAGAACATTTGATTATTCTTCAGAGGCGCCTTTACAATGTACAAGAAGCTCCTGTAAAAACTGAACTTGGAGAAACTAGAATTAGGAAGGCTTTCAGATAAAAATGCATATAATCCTTATATTGGTTCAATTACACAGGAAATATATCATAAGATGGCAGGCTTAAAAAGATTACAGCTAGAATCAAAATTGGAGGTCAAAATGCAAATATTTGATGTATGCAGGGAGCACCACTTTGATATCTGACAAATTAATTTCTTATGGAAAGTATCACATAAAATACAAGATAACATATGATAGTATTCTGATAAGCGCATTAGCCCTACCCTACTGGAAATACCATTCTGCATCAAGTCCTATATGCCAGGGAACAGTATTTTTCTACTATGTTTGCAACTTTTGAGTTTGTGTCAGCCAAAAAATACTGGATACAGAATTCATCCAGGTGATCACAATGTTTCACTACTATAGGCTGCAACAGCCTTAGCCAAATAGCAGTATAGGGCTGAATTTTAACAACTCATGTTTGAACTTCTCCAGATTCAGATGGCCAAAGACTCAGAGACTGTTATATCTGCTTCTAAGACCGCCAAAGGGAGACCATTAAAATGGTCTGTGAAGAAGGCCTATGGTATTTAAAGTAGTTAAGGAACTTCAGATAATTTGTGCAATATCATAGATATGTCCCACCGAATTGTAGCATCTCCTGGCAATTCTATGGATAAAAGTCTGTTACCATATTATGCAATGCTTGTAGATGAACTCTTCTAGCTTCCAGCATTTTGTTGGGCCACCACTTTTACTGTTGGCCTCTTTTCCATCTTGATCAACATTATCATCTATTCTATCACATCATATAATGTCTCCAAAGTATTATAAGTTTAGTTTTGTTATAGTGCTTCTATTCAAGCTTGCTTTCTCTCTAAAGCACAATAGTGAAAAAAAGCTAAAAATAGTAATTTAGGATTTTTCCTACCTTCTCCAGCTCAATTTGGTTGATTTCATGTTGTAACTCTATGTCATCAGTCCACTGCTTAGTTACTTTCTTAGTTTTGTTGATATCAGATCTTAACAGGAACTTATAGGGCAGTCCACAAGTGTTTGGATTACTTACAAAACCTCCCCATGATTTAAAACTAAATGATTAGTTTAGCTGATTCCATTAGCAGAAGCAGCTCTAAAGTTACCAGACTAAACCATAGCCAGTAACATGATTTGCCAGATTTTCATTTTTATTCTGGAGATACTAGTATCTAATCTCAGTGCTATATTGGAAACACATTTATGGTTCTCAAAGAGCCAATTCACATGTTTTTAGAAACAGCAAAGTTAGGGAGTCTACATAATGTGAAGGTCACGTGAAGTGTTAATACCACTTTAAGGCCACACTTGGAATTCTGCATCCAGTTTTGGTCACCACTATATAAAAAAGAAGTTGAGATTCTGGAACGAGTGCAGAGAAGAGCAACAAAGATTATTAAGGACTAGAGGCTAAAACATATAAAGAACAGTTGCTAGAACTGGGTATATCTACTTTGATAAAAAGGACTAGGGGTGACATGATAGCAATGTTCCAATATCTCAGGGGCTGTCACAGAGAAGTGGTTGCTTGTGATGTAAAGAAGAGATTAATTCTAGGAAAGCTGGAAATGACAAACATAATGAGAAAAGGTATGGATATTTTTACAACAACGGAGATCAATAGTTAATGCAATAGTTAAAGCACGACATGGAAAAGCAGCAAGACCTCTCTGAATTATGGATTTGGAGTTGGACATAATTATCCAGAGTACCATGGGCTGTAAGAAAAACCAATCAATCCAGCTTAGACTGACTTCTTTCTTGAAGCAATAATTAGCAAGCAAAAATATGTATACTTTAGGCATATGATACAAGCAGATAATCCTTGATACAGAGAATCCTTGATGACCACAGCTGGGATCAGAATTTGATTTGTCAGTTGTAAGTTGTTGTAATCATACATCAAGGCACCCACCTGACCAGACCCATTTTTTGATAATTGTTAAGTGAACCACATTGTTCTGAAGTGAACAAGTACTAGATGGGTATTTTTTTTGCCAAAAATTGTTGCAAATCATGGACACATGTCCATGACACACTGCAGCCAATTCTATATTGAGCTGGTTGCCAAGTGCCTAAAATACAGTCGTGTGATGGAGAGGTGGCACAACTTTTTACAACAGCTGGAAGCGCTTTATGGGACATAAAGGGTGCTTTATGGGTCATAAGGCACCCTTTCCAAGACTATCATAACTTCAAACAGTTGTAACCAATCAGTTGAAGCCTATCTTAAAAAAAAAAACCTATTATGTTTGGTAAGCTTGAAAGAAGAGGGGGGGAGGAATGACACCAGCTCTGGTGAAAAGATAAAATCAAGGAGAATGTCCTCATAGGTCAAGATGGTTGAACTTTGTCAGCAGTGGTCACACCTGACTTGATAACACCTAATCTAATTATTGTGATTCCAGACCAAAAAGGGAACTATAGTACAATCAGAACCATAAGAGATTCTTCCTAACAATTGTAAATGATAAACACAGTTGAGCAACTTCTTCAATAACTGCTTAAAATAATCGCTGCCTATAAAACTTCCTTTTTACAACCCTGTGATCCCTTAACTCAAGAGAGTCAGGTGATTGGATGGAGCTGAGAATGACATTATAATATAACTGGGTCATTGCAATATAAAATAACGTCAGCTCTAATTTTATCCTGATTTCCCTATACAGTTTTTCTGTGGTTGGTTATCCTGTTTTATGTGCAAAGAATGACAATAAATCTGATATATCTTTATTTCCAATTTGGTTATATAAAAAGTTACACTATTTAATTATGAAATTGTATTTAACTTCCAACTGATAATCTGGTATAATCTCAGATTTAGCAAATATTAAATTAGCATCAACTTGACTATCATGTTTTTTGACAAGTAGCCTGTATGTTATGTGCTCTTTAATCATATAACATAGTCCTTAGCCACATTAGCTTATTGTGTGACATTTGGAAACTATATTTTAAATTAATAGAGTCATGCCATAATGATACTAAAACTATGTGCATTTATTGTAAAGAGCCTCTATCACAATTTTGTGAACAGAATTCTCATTTTGGAATTGACTTAAGGTATAAAAGCCACTTTTCAATATGAAATGTGAAAAGGAACAAAGGAGGAAACTGCAATATTTGAATAATATCCTGAGGAAAAAACACCAAACAACGAAACTTTGGAGTCTCTCAAAAATTGTTAATGGCTGCAGAAAAGGTTCTCTCTTTGAAGTGTCAATGAGAGATAATGGATTTTTATGTTTGTTTAAAATGCTCAATCTGTGTTTCTATATATTTAACTCATGTACTAGAACATAAATTCAAATGTTATTCATGGCTGTAAGCTTCTGCAGTTCTCCTTCAAATAGGAACTTAACATTCCAAAGCAAAGCAAATTACATAGATAGATGATAGATAGATAGATAGATAGATAGATAGATAGATAGATAGATAGATAGATAGATAGA
>BLBF01000054.1:2145329-2167113 GCA_015471245.1 Laticauda colubrina
AGATAGATAGATAGATAGATAGATAGATAGATAGATAGATAGATAGACAGACAGACAGACAGATTAGATAGACTGATCCAGAAAGACAGAGACTAATAAGCCATTAGAAATGTATATCAAGAGCAACAAGAGAACCTTGTTCACATATCACTATAACATAAATGTCTCTAAAGTGAGTTGCAAATAGCAAAAAGTTGGATGCCTTCAGAAACTAACACCCAATATTAGAAATTCTACAGAGTTTATATTTACCCAGCTTTTGCATCTATTCTGCACTCAACCATTTGTAAGTATCACACATAAAAACTAGTTATGGATGTAAGGCATAGAAATGTTACAAATAAGGAATCCCTTTACCAAATCTGGGAAAAGATAATCTTTATAAGCACGGAGAAATGTTGTATCCTGTGTGTTTATGTTAGTGATACAAATTGCTGAAAGAGTCATGTTTCAAGGCTATGAAACATTTTTCTTTTTAATAAACCTCACTAACTGATGTCCATGGCTTATTTTCCTAACTCAACAAAAGCACTCTACATATCCAGCTTTATTCTTTGAAACAGACACAAAGCCCATTTTTCCTCTCTAAGTTGTCAAAGTACAAAAGAAAATGTATAAAGTCTTGAACAGATGTAGCAAAGTACTGGATTACATCCTTTGGCAGGTGCTCAATATGCAGCCCACATAATCATATGTTAATGACTGGAGTGTGTTAATCAGCATGCATACCTGATTCCTTCTCAACCAAAGTAGGAAAGAAACCAAAAAATTTACAGCATATAAATGCTGCTACTTTCAAAACACGCTGGAAAAAAAAATACTGCAACTGAATGAAAGACTGTTTCCAAAGCTCGATATCCACAGAAGCTCCCAAAAGCATGCTGTTATAGCCTAGACAAAGCTGAAGGCCCATAATCAATGATTAAGTTTTAAAAAGAAACAAATCCCAGTGTTCCAGACTTCCTCAGGGCTAAGTTCTAATTTTTTTTTCCAAGACCTGATTTCAAATGAAAATTTTGGGGTACACATTCTGAATCTGTTCTAGACAGTCCAACTTCGTATGTCATAGGCACGTAATGTATGATCATGCACATGATAATACACATATGATAATGCACAGTGATGGGGTTCATATTTTTTTACCACCGGTTCTGTAGGTGTGGCTTGGTGGGCGCGCTTTGCATATGCGCAGAGGGTTTGCTACTGACCTTCTCCTGCAATCTTGCACTCTCCCTGTGTGAAAAACACCAGACGTGCGCCAATCTGCTATGCCGCGGGAAGCAGTTGAGCTTCAAAATCAGGAAATAAAGGTCAGAATAGAGCCAGGGAGGGCAGACCCCAACACCTGATCATTGGAGTGAACTGGTTCGCTCACAGATGACTCTTGGACCTACCAATTTGGCCAAATCAGGCCAAACCGGTAGAATACCACCCGTGATAATACATTATATAGTGTATATAATTATACTGCACATCCATTCCTGGACATGTCCTAGTATTCACCTGACAAGAAGACAATACTGGTATATTTCAATTTCAAAAACCTCTGCTTTTTCAGAATCTTTGAGAACCATTTTCCCTATATCCCCATGCTATATTGGCTAGTCATTTATCCTCTCTTCCCTTCCCCATATGCCATCTTTTTCTTGGCATTCTGATTCAAAGAGAGATACCATTGCCAAGTTACCATGTTAAAGTAGGAGCTTATATCATATAAATTTAATTAAAGCAACATTTGGAAGTCTGTAGGCAGCAGGATAACCTGGAATAAATGTATATTGGTTTTATAATGCGATCCATACATAGCTATGGATGTGCTTCTTGAACTGAATAGATTGTAATAGGGCTGAACTCAGCGTTGCACTACAGAAGATAATGTTGCATTGGTCCTATAAGGACCAATTCCAGAAAGGTTGGCACAGTATTGCAGCCTTACTGCAGAAACTATGTCAACTCTGAAGCAAAAGAAGTTGGATTCAGTTCGTGCATTCACATGCAAATAAGATTATGTTCTTATACTATATTATTTTCTATAGTTATTGTATGTGAGCATTACATCATGGATTTTTACTGTTGAGAACAGTAGTTTATTGATATATGAATCCATTTGGAAATGTTGTTTATTATACTGAACATATGTAGCTGCTTCTCTATTAAAGAGGAATAGAAAAAGTCTCTATTATGCACTCCTCTTATATAGATAAGAAGTACTCCTTACATCTTATCAACTTACAACACTTTCATACTGTATTTTATTCTACTCTAATAGAAATTATTACTTAATCAATATAACTTGAAGAGGCAGGATATATATTTTATTTTTATAGAAAAAAACAAATGAAAAATTTTAAACCCAAACCAATGGTATATAAACATACATACATATATAGAATAACAGTTAACCCCCTCACTGAATTATACTTTAAGTTTTTATATGTTGGTTAACATGCATCACCAAAAGGCAATAAATTTAGCAGTTATTAACAACAGACATATTTTTTTAAGCACAAATTTAGAAATACACTTTAACTTCTAAGCCAACTTACGCACACATGAGTTCGTCAAATGTACATTTGTATTGTTCATTTTAAATGTCATAACCCCTTCGAAAAAGACAAACAATGACCTGCTTCACACATTCCACGAAGCCATGGTTATCTCAAGCATCATTAATTGGATTCATAAGGATTCAGGTATCAAACATAGTTTATGTGTCACAATGGTTGTGATTACAAGATAGATCATGTCAAAACCAAATATGGCTTGGTACAATGTGTGAACACAGTCACAATCTAATAGAAGAAGATCCAGATAGATTTACTAAATGTGAGTACAGCAATGACTACAGATAGAAAATGATCTACCATGCAAAGATGGTCACTTTTAAATCAACCAAGTCTAATGTTCTCAAATGCTTATCCATTTCCTTGTTTATGTGGCTGTTAGAAAACAGAAAATAGGAGGATTGTATCCTGTTTCATCCCCTGGTAAATTAATTTTGCCCCATGGTACACAAATTGTACAAGTCAATCTCAACAATATTTCTACATTAAAAGTTTTTAAAATCAATCTGTTGATACCTTGATAATTTATTAGACAAACAGGAGTAGTCTCATCAAAACTGATGAATAATCCAGCAAGAAAAGGAACTAAGGAGTAAGTAGATTGATCAAATTCTCTAATGTCAAATTTAACAGATAACTGACAGGAAATTTATTAAATTAAGTATGACTCTACTTATATGGTCTAAAAGGGCCTTTCAACCTTCCCCAGCTTGTTGGGCAGACCCCAAAACATAATCAATATCTTGTTTAAAATAATACATTTCTCTTCAGGTTCCATACAAGTAAAATTTCAGGGATAGAGGAAACAGGGGGAAAGAAGCAACTATCCTACTGTGAATGACAAGTTCTGAACACATACATGATTTCATCAGATTGCTAGGTCACTTTGTTTTAAGAAGGTGATATTGAAGCAATATTTTACAGAATTAAGTCACTACTCAATGCAAGAAATATTTTAAAGGATATAGGAAGAATATATGATAGAAAAAGTTGGACACTCAAGAATTGCAGGTGGTCCTCAACTTACAAGAGTTCCTTTAGTGACCATTCAAAGCTACAACGGCACTGAAATAGTGACTTATGACCATTTTCCACACTTATAACCTTTGCAGCATCTCCATGATCATGTGATCAAAATTTAGATGCTTGGCAACTGGTTCATATTTATGACCGTTGCTGTGTCCCAAGTCATTTGATCCCCTTTTGCAACCTTCTGACAAGACAAGTCAATGGGGAAGCCAGATTCACCTAACATCTGGGTGATTAACTTATCCACTGTGGAAATTCAGTTAACAGCTGAAGCAAGAAATGTTGTAAAATGGGGCAAAACTCTGTCTCAACAACATAAATTTTGAATTGAATTGCGGTCATAACTCAAGGACTACCTGTATTTCGTCTGCCATTATTTGCTTTCATCCAGTATCTATTTTTAGTGCCTCCTGAGTAAGAAATAAGGACCTTTATAACCATTTCTTTTTTATTGTTACCATCCTCATAAAATTATACTGTTTTTGCTGAGGTATCTACAATAATTTATATAAAGCATTAGCACTCTGATCCAACTTGAATATTTCCTTTTTTTCCAAACCAGAATTTAAAAATAAGGATGCACAAAAGGTTTGGTCTGAAAATATTCTGAGCTGAAATCATGTTTCAAAGGTCCCAGAACACTTAGAACAAAGCAGCAGAACTTTAGATTATTCCAAGAATCCTTTGTATTGCTGTTTGTTGGTATGTAATTGGCTGGCCTTTTTTCAAACTTTTTTTCCAACAGTACGAACAGTCCAGACCTCAGTTAACCGGGTGGGAGGGGTGGTGGTGAGAAGGAGAAGAACATGTAGAGAACTGGGAGGAAAGCAGCACTTAAGCACGCAGCCGAAGACAGCTATTCACCAATGCAAGCTTTCTAGCCTGCTTGTGAGTAATCTCTCTTTTGTTTAGTTTGTTTTATATCTTTGCTAGGAGGAAATTAGACTCCAAGGGGGTAGACAATGAGCAATGTATTTATGCTTATTTTGTTGGCAAATAAAACAAATGTGTATGGGGGCATATTGTGATTAGCATGCAATTGGTGCAAATGCAAAGATCACCAGTACAATGTTGGTTGTTAGTTAATTTGCTGAGTTTGGATATGATTGTGCATATTGCTCTTGTGCATATTACTCTGCTGAAGCTAAGTATTAGTAATCTTTCTGGAGATTTAGTAGGTATGCATTATTTGAACCTCCTTGTATTTACTGCCATGTTATAATTTTATTCCTGCAGTAAAAAGGAACCAGCAATTACTCTGTGTATAAGAAAAACACTAAGCAAAAGGAATATGATTTATTTGGCCAACAGCAATAAAAATGTGTAATTTTATGTTTTAAAATTATGAACTTTAAGAAAAAAAATCATAAGGTATAAAGTAATAGGAATAAAAAAAAGAAGTTGCATTCCTGGTTTGTTTATTTTCTGACTTAGAAAGATGCTAGAAAGGAATGGTGGCTGTTTTTTTTTTGCCTTGTTCATTTACTGGTTCAGTTCCTCAGGATATCTTTTAAAAGCCTTATCTAATTAAGAAAAAGTGGTTCTGATACCAGATTCTTATTTAAACAAACTTATTTTTCAGTATATAAAGCCAGGCCTATATTCCCATTGTTTTCTATAACAATTTATATTTTAGTGTATTCATAAATGTTTTTAAAATGTTTTTAAAAGCCAGATTTTATCCAAGTTGATAGCCCAGTAGCAATCAGCATGGTCTACTACCAACTTATTTGGTACTCAGATGTGAAACAAGGGAACAATGGGTTCTGAATATAATTAAAAATTTCACACAAACAAAAAGCTTTTAGTTATTTATCTTTACTTCATATGACTCTAGAGAAATCATTATGTCACAGTGTATAATAATTCTTCATCTATTTGTAATACTTACAAAAACCAGCCATTTGTTGATTTTCACTAGCAATCAAAGGAAGACAGATTTGAATATAGGCTCTGAACTGAAAAGGGAGACTCTGAATCTGAGATTAAAAAATATTTTCCAGATCACCAAGTCCAGATCCAAACAGAATCATTCGCATATGCTACTATTATATTCTATTATTGTTCTTGCTTTTCAAACTAATCTTTCTGCAACAAATGCTTCAAACTCTTTAATTCCCGTTCTAAACACTTATTTTCCTGTTTTAGCATTAATAGCACTTAATGCTTTACAGCCATCTCTAAATGGTTTATAGCAGCAGTAGCCAATCAGTGGGCCGTGGCCCACTGGTGGGCCATGAGAAAATTTTGGTGGGCCGCAGAGTAATCTCACCCCCAGAGTACACTCCCCCCAAAAAAAATTCATCCAGGCTGTGCAGAAACACAAAGCTCCGCCGCCTGCATGACCCGCGGGAATCCTCTCTGCCTACTCACTCCTTACCCAGCAAACTTGCCTGCTAAATTGCTATTTTTCCTTTTTCCAACCATCAGCTGTTCTGCTGTGGCAGATTTAGATTATCTAGGAAGCAGGAAATGGTTGGATTTCTTGCTTTCTAGCTAGTCTTTCGATCTTCAGCTCTGCTTTTAAGCACAGCTGAACCTCCCTTATGACTGAAGGTTCTTCATGGCAAGCAAATTTGAGAGACTGAGCTAGTCGATGGCAGATAGATAGATCACTGAATGATTCTGTGAGCAGCTGAACCTGCCTGCTTTGCCTGATTTTGGGTAAAAGTTGCTCTTTTTTATAAAAATTCAATATTTATACAAATATTTATAATATTAACATACAAGCCATGCTCACCAAGCCACACCCACAAATTAGGCCATGCCCACAAAACCAGTTAGTGGTCCCTGGGATTTAAAATTATGAGTTTGATGGTCCCTGAAATCCAAAAGATTGGTGACCCCTGGTTTACAGAGTTAGTACATTGCCCCCAACAATCTGGATCCTCATTTTACTGAACTTGGAAGGATGGAAGGCTGAGTCAATTTTGAGAATCGAACTCCTGGCAGTGAGTAGAGTCAGCCTACAATACTGCATTCTAACCACTCAGCAATGGTTCTTTAATTATTTACATTGTTCTCATGTACACGAAAACAAGGGACCTAATTTGTAAATCTACCAATACCTTAAAATATAACTTTAAAGATTTCTTGCTCTATTTTTTTTCAGGAATAGGAGCATCAAAACTTATCACTTGTAAGGTATAATGAAGATTCACCTTCTCCAATTGCTAAGACTACAAGAATGGTGATTATTCAAGCTAAAATTACTCCAGGCCTAACATAGAAATTGTAACCTTTTCCTGAATCTATCAAATGAAGAATCTCTACAGACATTTATTAAACGAAGAGTGAGTGCAAAAATAATTTCTAAATGCACCTCCCATTTGTTAAATTTATCATATACGTTGGGAATACTGGAGGGGATGTTAAAGTAAAATATTTTAGTTTCCAGACACATATACTCAGTAAAAAAGCAATTCCTAAAAGTTTAAAGATAATTTTCATTTATACAATTAATGTAATGATACATGTAAGTTAAATATATAGGCTCTTTAATATATTAGGTTGCTGTGATCTTATACTGTCAGTCAGATGAGTGCTTCTATCAGAATGCTAGAAATTAGGGCATTTTTCATATCCCTTCTTGTTATTAAATCTTGCATAGCTGAATTAGGTGGAATCAACCAATAAATCATTAATTGGCCCCAATATGTAAATATTCACAGGAATGATTTAGTCATGTTAGCAGTGTTGCATCTCTAATGCTCTGCAACAATTTCAGTAAGGACAAGCCACAAACTGTCCAACAACTCGGTTCCTGGAAACTACGGAACCTTGGCAAGATCTTCTGGGAATAGAGATGTTCAACAATTTGTGACTTGTCCTTGCTGTGACCAGAACTCAAGTTGTTCTTAATATTAATAACCTCATCTGTTTAGGAACTGACATTTGATAATTATTTCTTACCTGTAAATTATGCTATATATGCTTTAAACATTAAAAATTAAAATCTATGTAGAGTGGTTTAGATATTACCCAAGTTGTTAATTTCATGGCAGAAGAAGATAAATTAATAAATATCTCCATTATTATACTTGGTGTGAAAAGATTATTCATGTGGGTAGTAATTTTTACAAACTAGCGGTGATTTCTATGAATTCATAGAAGACCATGCCTTCTGCCTTTTTTGTGGCAAAAGAAGTTGTGGATCACTGACAAATGAGCATGGGACACTACAAACAACAATAAATGCAGGCCAGTTGCCAAGTGTCCAAACTGCGTTCACATGGTCATGGGAGAGACAAGTCAGAACTTTGAAACCAGGTCATAAGTAGCTTTTGGAGGGTCCATCATAGATTTGAATGACTATAGAAATACAATTAATAAATAAAATAAATTCTACACTCCAAGAAACTACGTAGTAATTCAGTTCTCATTTAAGGGATTAGAAACAAAAATAAACTTTGCCCTTTGATATAAATCCACCATATTTTCACTTTACAAATCAGTATATGAATTTTGAAATTTTCTAAATCTACAGTATATACCAAAATCCATATACCAGGATATTTACAAGAAATATCAAGATATTTACATCTATAACATTATGGTTAAAAATACAAAAAAAGTACAACAAAATAAATGATGTATTACAGCATCTACACAGATACACAGACAACACACATATATAAAACATAATGAATATGAAATATGTACAAATTTTAAAATGTACTTCTAAAAATGATTTAAAATATATGGAAGAAATGTAGACAGTGACGTATTTTTCCATCTAGCAGCACTATTTCTCACTTTCAATCCATCCTGCATATCATTTCATATGAAAGCAAGTCTTTATCAAGATAATATAAATGTTAGGTATACTGAATATTTGGTTACGAAATCACCCTGTGCTACAGCAATAAATGGGCATATTTATTGATCTATAGGAACAGTTACTACTGAAGTATACCTCCTCTATACCTTTTCATCATCATCTCCCTACGAGCTTTTGGTATGCTTTCCACCATTTTTCCATTGCCACCATACTTTTATTTCTTAATATAAGACATGGAAAAAATTATTAAATACATAAGAAGAAAGCTTATTATTTAACGTCTTCAACCACTCATGAAAAGGCCACAGATGGAATTCTATAATATTTTCACTGTGTATAATTTAGGAATTAGTACTTCGTTCTCAAGAGATGATCGGGAATCTTTTCTTCCATGGCACATTCATATCCAGAGAAAAGTTGTATGGACTTCACATCTTACACTGATCATACATCAGTAGCGGACAAAATATACATGTTTATCTTCTGATCATTACCATGTCAAAATTTCACACACAATATCAAAGTGTTAATGCCTAAAACATGGAAGCTTAATTTTCTTTTTTCAAAATACTGTATGTCAAATATGAACTGGGAGGAAAATTGAGAACATTGAACACACAACTGTGAACACAAAGCTTCTTGTCCTAATTGAGGCACACAAACTAAAAAAAAAGTTCAAGAATGATCAAAAGGGTTTGATCAAATGAATGCTATGAACAATCTGCCATTTAACCAAGATCTAGATGCACCATAATAAAACACAGTTAATAGCTAACTAAGTTATAAGCTATAATGCTTTTCCCATTAGGTATACAGTACTTACTGAGATAATTTTCTTTTAAATATCAGATCTGCACTAGTTAGTCCTTGCTTATATGGAATTACTTAGCCTACTGAAGGCCATGAGACCAGTAATGATTTTCAAGTAAGTCTTTCAAAGGTGATTCAAAAATCTGATAATGGTCTATCTTGTATCTCTTTTTGCTTCTTGAAAATGCTAAAGTTGATGTGAAGCTTAATTTTCCCATAGAAACAGAAAATCTTGAAGGAAAAATAAAACATCCATGGACTTTGTACTGTCTCCTTTTGCATTTGCTTGTAGTTACTTTATAAGTGATTGATCTCATTAACTGTATAAGGCCCTAACACCTGGATTCAGAGCAGTGGTGGGATTCAATTTTTTTTACTACCGGTTCTGTAAGCGTGGCTTGGTGTGCATGGCAGGAAGGATACTGTAAAATCTCCAGACTTTGCCGGTTCTCTAAACTACTCAAAATTTCCACTAATAGTTCTCCAGAACTGGTCAGAACCTACTGAATACCACCTCTGATTTAGAGGCACCTTTTTTCTCTCATTACGCAGTATGACCAACTTAGGGAACTTAGTTTGTGCTCGAGGGAAGAACATCAGAATTGGGAATCTTCTTTGGAATTGCCCCACAACCATGGAGAAAGATACATTTTACAGAAATCACATCACATCTGTGTCTTTTTGGAAAATTTGCACAGTAACAAAAAGCCAGAAATCTTCATTTAAAAAAGGTGATGTGTCCTTGCGTCCCCTCAGTATCCAAGTCAGCACCAAATTTTGCTCCTACATCTTCCCAAATCTATCATGAGATGAAGCTAGGCACTGGGCAGAAAATGGCAAGCCATCAGAAAGTAACTGCTGCCTAGCTGACACCATATGATGTCACACCTAATCAGACAGACAGGTGAGAGATTACATTGAGGGATGATATAAGGAGCAAGACATTTAGCTGCCTCATTTTATATACTAAATAAATTCAGAGGCACTGAGCCAGAGCAGAATGTTGGTTCCAACTTTGGTGTTCAGATATTTCACAAAAATGCATACAGATAAGGTGACAGGCAAACTTGTGGCAAGGAGAGACATCCTTAAATACAACGCTTGGCAGGTGGCTAGGCAATTGGAGGTCATTACCTGAAGATGCTCAGCTAATATCTAAACCTATACTTGCAAGAAAATAGTGGGGTACTAAACCAACAAAACCAACCCCATCATTACTGTATTCTCAAGAAGAGCTAGAAGCAGGAACTAAAATGATATTCATAGTAAAAAAAAACAATCTTTAAATCTCTAGTAAGGATTAAATCCTATTAAATTCAACTAGACTTCCAATAAGTGATTGCACTCAATTTCATAAATTTGGGAGCCTTTGAAGAAAGCAGCTCTGTATTGAAGTCAGTTCCTCTAAAAAGAAATAGCTAAAAGAGAGAATGGAGAGAGGGGGTAAAGCCTAGATTTTAAAGAAGGAGAAGGGGAAAAAGCACATGCAGCATGTGATCTCTGTCAGCAATACACTTGTAGCTACCTTTTTTAAAATTGCAATATATACAATTTTTCACTGAAAAAAGCACAATAAATAAAATTATTTGACATTATAATTTTTGGCAAGTTTTCCAGAAAAATTTCAGTCTGCCCACTACACTACTAAGAAACTGTCTTTCACTTCATGTCTGTATTGATGCCATAGCAATGCTATGACCACACACTTATAAAATAGAAGCCTTTCATATTTAGGGGATAAAAGAAGGTTTTTCCATTTACAACTTACTATTATCAATATATAAAATCAATGCCTGGATATGGAAAGTAAAAACTGAAGTCAACATTTCTTTAAAATGGACAATATGTCTGCATGTAGTGGATATTTTTATCTATCTCATATTTCAAACGGATACTTGTAGAATTATGTTATCCATATAAATAACCAAACAGTATAACTTTTACCTCAGAAGTCAAAATCATCTTCACCATATAAACATATATTTCATTGTACAATCTAAATAGTTCTGGCTGCATTTTGAAATGTATCACATTAATGGGATCAATCCATTATCAATTAATCCAACAGCTATTATGCTAAAAGTTAAATCAAAAAACAGCAACATCTATATTTAACAAAGATTTTTATTTTTTAAGGCAAACTCATCATGGCCTTATTGGGGAAAACGTCTATATTTATGTCCAAGAAAAAGGACTATTAAGCTTGCTGCTTTCTTAATCATTATGTTCAAGCATACAACTTAGCCATAGTTTAGTACAGACAAAATTATTGCACTTTGTTTCTGCTGAAAGGAGAAACCAGAAAGTCTTGCTTTCATTTTAGATAAGCTGTAAATTGAGATGTTCTCCAAATTGAAAATAATAGTTCATGAATCTGGCTTATTTTCTTGAACCTTACCCAAGATTAACCACCAACCATCTCCAGGGGGAAAAAAGGTGAACCTGGCAGAGACTCTTTTATAAATAGAAGCTAATAAAATTTAGTATAATAATCAAACCAACCCACAGTACAATCTCAAAAAAGATTATAGATAAGGAAAGCTGCCCTAAATGATGACTCAAAATGTATCACCCCTTCAGGACATACCATCCTATGCTGAGTTGAGATAACACTGTTCCAGTCTGAGTCTGGTTGGATTGTAGTAACTAGAGCTGGGAGCTCTTCAGAGTGAGGTTTGTTGTGCAATATGGTGTGCAGAGGCAGATGGGAAGTGACAAGTTCTTCATTGTTGTCGTCTTCCTGCTCCTGTGATGCTAAGTCCTGGGTTGTTGTTCCCTCTCCATCAGATGCAAATGGAGAGGTGGCCTGCTTGGAAGACATTCTTCTACAAAATAAGCAAAGGAAATACACAGACACTTTTTATTAAATGGAAAGATAAGATTGTAAACAAATGCATTCTGAGGCTGAGAAATATGCAAACTGTAGCCTGCTTATCACAGTGAAAAGATGACCGATTAAGTGCTTGTTGGGGCAATGTTATCACAATAAAGCATACATTTTATGGCAAATTTGTTGTTGAGAGAAGTTGAAGTCAGGTTAAGGCACTCTGGCATGGAAATAGCTTTTTTCTATCCTATGTAGTTTCCCATCTGGCACAATTTCACCAATTCATGGAGAAGCCTTTAAAGTTGCCAACATTTGGGGCTCCCACTGGCCACTTCAGGTCACTGGACCCTGCACCTCCATGAGCACCACACACACACACATACATACACAGCCATTTCCTTTTGTAGGGAAGGAGACAGGAAATTCAGAATTCAGAGATGAGAATATTGATCTTATGTAAATTTTCATAATGTCCCAAAGGTGTTTTTTCAAGAGGCAACTAGACTTTCTGGTTTTTCTCTGAAGATGTTTCATTTCTTATCCAAGAAGTTTCTTCAGCTCTGACTGGATGGTGGGAAACTGGAAGGATTTATTTTGTCCTGATGGGTTTGTTAGGAGATACAGAAAACTCTTCAAGACAAGATTCAGCAGTCCATCTTTATTTAAAAGACAAAGGCCATTCTTTTGAAGACAGCAAAATCCACATTTTGGACAGAGAGATCCGCTGGTTTGAAAGAGGGGTCAAAGAGGCCATCCATGTCAAAATTGAACAGCCCTCTCTCAACAGGAGAGGGATACAACATCATCTATCTCCAGTCTACAACACAGTCCATTCAGCAATTCCAAGAAGGCTCCAAATCCATTTGCATTACTCAGGTGGCCCTGAGGACACAGATAAACCTCCAAGTGGCCTCAGTGACTCTCTAACAAGACTGCAAATGGCCAGTTGTCCGCAAGGGATATAAATCTTTCGATTCCTCACCATCCAGTCACAGCTGAAGAAGCTTATTGGATGAGAAGTGAAATGTCTTCAAAGAAAAAAAAAAAAAGCAAGTCCAGTTGCCTCTTGACAAAGCACCTCTGGGACAACCATGACCTGGGTGACTGAGAATTTCCATAGACAGTCATCTTCAGAATTTTAAAGAAGTCAGGGTTCCTATCTATGCATAGATTAAAAGATTGTGGAGACTTCTATCAGTCAGCATCAAATAGCATACACAAGATCCCATCATTCAGATTGTTATTTAAGATGATTTCCTTGCTAAAGGGAAAATAAATGTAATATATGAATCAGCTAATGAACATAGTCAGACAAATGTTTGCTGCAACAGAAGTAAGCTATTCTAGCCAATTTTTTGAATGCTTACTTTTCTTCAAGGGTCTGAAAATCACTTTTTAAAATATTCTTTCTATCCATCAGAATATCAACAGTAGTTTCCAGTTCCTGGAAGAAGAGAGACAGCAATTCCAACAGGTTTCCAAATTTGATCAAGACAGCGACAAAAATTCTTGCCATTGGTTTTATGCTGATTTTGGAAAAATAAAACATTTGTGATTTTTGCCCCTCAAATGATGGCTCAATCATCACAGTAATTTCTGTTCATTAAAACTTCTTTTCCTGAGGAAAATATTTCCCAACCTGCCCCCAATCCAGAGGGTAGGGCTATTATACTGTGATTCTGATAACAAAGTCCTGGAATATTAATGCAGAAAAATGAAATAATGCTATTTATATCTTACTGAATAATGTATAACTTGAGTGGTGTTTCACAGTTATGCAGGGTATCATTTTTTTTACTATTATATAGTTCAAACAAGGGATATAACATTTGGAATACAAATAAATAAAAAGAAATATTAAAAATCTCTATAATATCTGTTAATATATGCACTGCATATGTTTAAATTTTTGGTCTTAACCTTAAAACCTTTTCCACTGGAATAGAATCAATATAAGGCTAATAAAATATAAATTATTTCAGTAAAAATTGAAATGTTGTAGAGATTCTAAATTTTCTAAAATCTTAAGGTATATCATTTTTGCTAAAACTGTTTCAACAACTCTAGAATGAGGTCTCCACCTTAATTACTCTTTAATAATAATTGATTTCATACAATTTCCTTTAAAATGCACAAATCAGTTAATAAGGGAAACCACATGAGCATTTTCCAAATTAGCAAATCATTAACTCAGTAGTACTGTTTCTATAGACAAATAATTACTGATTAAGGAGCCTGGAAATCTGAGAGTAACAGTTAAATTTACAAATCTGACACATGCTTTCATGAATATTACAGTGAAAGAAATATCAAGTGTAAAAAATAATAATTAAGTTAATTCCAATTTAAACAGTAGTTTTAATGTAGCAGACCAACTTTCACATTGAATTTAAGAGCTACTATTAAATTTCTCACTATTAACTAGAAGACTCAGATTTAGTATCCTACATGAAAAAATAATAATGAATCATCTAATATTATTTATTTTTAAATGAAAGTATCATAGATTTTCTGAATAAGTTTGCAATATATAAAAACATAAATGTATAGCAAAAGAAAAAACCCTTATCAATAATTATAATGTTTACGCTGACATCTCTGCAATGAGAATTAGTTACATAGAAGTATCATGTAAGATGCTACATTGAAAGTTACAATATAAACAACTAAGAAGATTCCTGAATGTTCTGTACATTTAAAAAAAAAAAACTGTTGTCAAAGAAGAGCATGGTCTAATTATAATATAGGTATTGCACTCAGATAAGTCGTAACAAATATTTAGAATCAGGTTGCAAGATGTAATACTTTATTTCAAAGACAATAAACAGACTATATCCATGCCTTATTTTGCACACTGAAATTGTGAATATATTATCAGATATTTAACACAAAGGTGCCTTTAAAACAGTTCTTTGGAAGATGATTCTATTCACATGAGTCTTTGCAGGCATCTTCCAATTACAAACAGGACCGACGTCTTCCAGAAGGAATACATTTTGGCTGCATTTTTCAGTTTAAATTAATCATGACACAAACCCAGAAATGAAAATGTCTCATAAGAATAATTCCACCTACAAACTGCACCAATGAATAACAGTGCACAAACCTAATTATATGCAACTGTGCAGCTGCAAAAATAGGTTAAATCTGTCTAAAGCTCTGAGATGATTTTTAAAGGCTGGTTTGCTAGGCAGTGTTTTCTTAAGAAAGGCCGGGCCCTCAGTCCTAATCAGCCAATAAATTATTTCCTGCAATTATATTAAATAGAAAATTATCTTCAAATTGGGAATGTTAATTGAAAATCAAAATTCAGAGTGAAGTTTAGAAATTACATGCTGAATATAATTAGCCTGGAAAGACTTCACCTGTTTCATAAACAGGCTTCCAGTAATTCCTCAAGTGACCATTCCAGGGGATGGGAGGGAAATGCTATTCTCTCCAAACAACCAATACAGCAGATATAGCCATCATCCATCCATCTTTCTTTCCTTCCTTCTGCCATTTTTTAATTTGTTCATAAACAGAATACCCAATGAAACTGGAGATGTGTTAAAAACAACATAAATATGCTTTATAGACTGAAATTTGTTTTAACAAGAAAAAAAATAATTTTATTGCAGCTGAGCTTGCTATTATCCAGATAGTATAAGTACTGTACTTATTTAAAAACTTGCAAGGGAAGAAGCATTAGATCCTGAACTGTTTTATTTCTTTATTCATAATATTCAACCTCAATTCAAAACGTTTTGCTCCAAGCAGCAAAAACTGCCCCATGCTATGAAAAAAAGAATCAGGTTCTTTGAAGAACCATCATCCCCCAATCACATCTACTTGATCTATCAGAGCAGAGAGGCAAGTTTCTCTCTCTCCTTGGGAAGTGCATCTAGTTAGACCAAGAAGAAGGGCCTTCTCCATGGTAGCTCCCTCCCTGTGAAACATCATTCCCACAGAAATAAGATATGCAGAGGTGTTATTCAGCAGATTCTGACCAGGTCTGGAGGTTCTGACCAGTTCTGGAGAACCGGTATCAAAAATTTTGAGTGGTTCGAAGAACCGGCAAATACCACCTCTGACTGGCCCTGCACCCATCTATTCTCTGCCACCCAAGTCCCAGCTGATCGGCTGGGTCTTCTTTTGCTACCCTGCACAGGAGAATGGAGATGGAAAGCAGGTTAGTGGGGTGGGGAGGGAATGGGATTTTGCAGTATCCTTCCCCTACCACACCCACCAAGCCACGCCCACAGAACCAGTAGTAAAAAAAAATTGAATCCCACCACTGGAGATAGGCCCCAACTTTGACACTCTTTTGCAAGGCCCTGAGGACTGGTTTTGCCAATGGGCCTGGGGAACCCAGAATGGGATACAACCCATTAAGTGGCTTGTTTGAATGATTGTTTTTACTAGGGAGATGGGATGTTATTGCTTTTGGGGTTTTTTTTTAATGAGACTTTTCTCTTTGTAAGCCACTCAGAGTCACTGAGAATGAGTTCAGATTCCATATAAATTTTCTTAAATCAATAGATAAAGTAACTGAATTGTAGTTCGGGGTGGATTCAGATTAAAATTCTGGGTTGAATAGACAAGCAGTTATCTTTCCACTCCCATTTCCATGCATTGTCGCAAAAGTTATCGAAAAAGTAGTTACTTTAGCTTTTTACTAAAAGCACAAATCTAGTTTTCATTCGTTCTGTTTTACCTTTCTTTTTTCTTTTTTTAAAGCAGATAAAATTAACCATTCCCTATGAAAGGTAGGATACAAAACAATAGAACAGAGTCCTCAACTTAAAACCACAATTGGAATCAGAATTTCTGTTACTAAGCAAGGTATTTGTTTAACGAGTTGGGCTGATTTTACAAACTTTTTCAGTGAATTGATACAGTTATTAAGTGAATCACGCAGTTGTTAAGCAGATCCAGCTTGCTACCTTGCCTTTCTTATCAAAAGTTGGCTATGAAGGTTGCAAATGGCAATCACATGGTCCAGAATGTTGCAATTATTATAAATGCATGCTGATTGCCAAATTTTGATCATGTGACCTTGTGATGCTGCAATGGTTCTAAGTGAGAGAACTGATTGCAAGTCACTTTTTTCAGTGCTATTGTAAATTTCAAATGGTTGCTAAATAAATGATTGTAAGTCAAGGACTATTTGTAGTTATTACTTCCATAAATAATAATCTAATATTGATGTTACTGCTTATCCTTATTTTAATGGAAAATCTAAATAAACGTGTTGTGCGGTTATACTTATGATGTAACCTAATTTTCTGAACTTTAAAATATTTTTATTTATTTTTCCCTTTTTATTTTTATGCATACCTCAAGGCAGCTAGCATACCTAGTATTCTTCCTATTTTTCCCCACAAAAAAACAACCCTGTGGGGTGGGGCAGACTGAGATATGAGTGTCTGGCCTAAACTTA
The DNA here is from genome assembly GCA_015471245.1 of Laticauda colubrina. Lineage (NCBI taxonomy): Eukaryota > Metazoa > Chordata > Lepidosauria > Squamata > Elapidae > Laticauda > Laticauda colubrina. Next base: position 2,162,762 of record BLBF01000054.1, read on the forward strand.
CCCTGATAGCTTTCATACCTAAGGTGAATTCATGGTCTCCTTTTAAGATTTAATTATCTCCATTACTGATCTTTAAAGATAATGTTTATAGAATAACAAGAGTAGAAGGGATTTTGGAAGTATTCCCATCCAATCTCTGTTGTACCATTTCAGATGGTATACCATTTCAACAACTGGTTGTTCAATCTCTTTGCGATGGAGTACCCACAACTTCTGAAGGTGAGCCATTCCACTGTTCTCACTGTCAGGAAATTTCTCCTCAGTTCCAGGTTGGACAAACTTTACTTCAGGAATGTATTTTAAAAAAGACCCTCCAATTGACACTACTGTACTTCTCTTGTTACACTCTCAGCATAAACTTTTCTCCTTCTCCATGTCTCAAAGGTGCTTTTTCAAAAGGCAACTGGGCTATGTTTTCCTTGAGGGGGAAGAAGTTTTGTTTCTCATCCAAGAAACTTCATCAGTAAGAATTTATGACACTTCTTGGATGAGAAGCAAACATCTTCTCAAGAAAAAAACATAGTCCAGTTGCCTTTTGAAAAAACCTTTGAGACAACCATCACCCGAATGACTGAAAATCTCTACAAACACTGCTTCTCCATGTTTAATAAAACACAGAAACAGAATTTAGAGACTGAGAAGAGATACACTATACTCTATAGAGATTATTCATGCTACTTGTATAGCAAAGCACAGCCACAAAGCACAATCCTAAATACATTCACTTGGAATTAAGTCCTACCGAGTGCAGTGGGGCTTACTTCCAGTGTGTATATTGGAGGGCAGCCTAACACTGCAATTACAAAAGAGAGCTGGCCTTAGAGGAATAGGATCATGTAATAATTATGTCTTGTGCCATATTGAAAATCACATCATAGCCTGTTTATTCCCATAATATATGTATTCCCTTTGCCATTTGGGGGCTGCAGTATATAAAATAATAAAATGCTGCAGAAATTTGAGTTTCAAATGTGACTAGAAAAGGACTACAATTGGTAGAACATGCTAAAAAGCATGAATACACTTTACAATGGACATGTCCCCACAGGATTGCATGGCACTTTAAGAATCACTCATCTTCTAAGATTACTTTGACTTCATGCTACTGCTTGGTTTACCTACTAATTCTTTGTATGTAACAAATTTATAATTGCAGCCAGATCACTCCTTTACAGAAAGTTTGTTTTTGTTTATTCAAAAAAAAAATAGAAAAAAACTCTCTGCCACTTATAACCCCTGAAAACAGAGATTTATAATGGAAGTGCTGACACAACCTAACTAAGGCGGTCTAAATGGTAATGCTATAATGCACAAAATCAAGTTCTATTATTCTAAACTCTTCTCACTTGTGGGGTTTTCTTTCTTTAGTGTTCTCCCAGACAAACTGCTGAAGCATGAAAAATTTAAATGCAATCAAATCGATCCAACTTTCTTTGAACAAGTGTCTATAGTGGTACAGTCATAAAAGGAGAAGCATCCAATTTGATACCCCTTTTTTAAAAAAATCATTTCATCATATTGCATAGCAAATACATATGAGGAAATCATGGTGACTGCATTAAGTATCTTTTAAACAATACACATTCAAGGATATAGAAGAAAGATTGAAAGTTATAAAGATGTTACAATATTACAGTACATAAACATATGCCACAGTACTTTGAGAGTTCCCATCATCATCACATCAAAGATAATTTTGAATTTGTGAACCTATTGTCATTAAACAAAATCTCGATGTAAATTTAGATGTTCCCAAAATTAATAAATACAAGCTTTTTACATGTAGACTATTTCTGATAAAAGCTGTTGACCCAAACTTCTGCAAAGTAGTTGGCATATTAATCCTTTTGCGAGAAGCATATGCTGATAAAAAGTTTTTACCTAGGTCTTGTGATTTCAAGTTGTAGAATTCCTAGATGACATCTGATACTATTTCAAGAGAAAGTTGTATTGTCACTCAGATCCATTTATTCTGTTAGAGCTAAACAGATAGGTTTAGTTTTAAATAAGATAAAGCAAAATTCACAATGCAAGTAACAGATGCATAACAGTACATTTCTGTAAATATCTGTTGCTTCTTTTGGAACTGGACTACTCTGCAGTATACAGATGCAACATGTTTCAGGTTCAAAAGTGGAATTTTAAAGGTGCAGTTTAGTGTTTTCCCCACCAACGGCTGGAAGCTACAATAAATCAATCCATTTCTATAAATTCAGGGAAGCATGCTAGTACACAATGATAACCTGTGTATATTTCTTGCCATACAATATATCTTGGAATTATACAACATTTAATATTTTTTTCAGTTGTGATTCAGTTTGCTCTCCTTTCTGGTTATCTTGTTCCAGTTCAGTTCTCAGATTTTATTTTTTTCATTATTGTTCCTCATTTACATTCTAACCAAGAACTTTAGCCTTCTTTCAATTCATAGGATTTCCTCTTGAAAGAGCAGAATTTGAATACTGATATTACTACCAACCACTTTTTCTTCCAAGATATTTTACAATATCTTGCAAGTGTCATTTTATATGTTGACAGTGCAATCTTACACACATCTATCCCATTAATAGGGCATGCCCACAAGTGAAACAAGCAAAATGTTAAAAAGTTATGATATTTATGTAATTACTTACCAAGCACATCTAAATTATATTAAAGTAACCAAAAAATCTTTACAATCCCCAAGGCATGTCACAACTTTTGAGCATCCCTAATGTTTGGAAATTGAAAGTTGAAAAATTTGACACACTCTAACAGGTATTGTGAATTGTATTGCAGCATAAATTTACTAAATGTAGTAAACACAACTTGTGCCATATGTAAATTGTAAAGCACCAATCTTGAATCTAAATCTGACTTCAGCCTCCATAATGTCACACTTCACCATGCAGATAAAATTCTTGCTCATTTGGCTTCCATTTGTCTTATAATAAAAGGACCAAAAAGAAAGTGAAACTACCATAAAACATATTTTTTTAAAACCCAGATCTATTCTTCACTGTGTTGTTTTGATACTTGCCTCACAAAAGGTAGATATCCACCATTCAAAAACGTGTTTTGAGCATCTACAGACTGAATGATAACAGTAGTCTACGCTTTTGCTCTATGTATAGATTTAGGCCACAGGTATTACCAATTGGTGTAGCTTCATTTCTTTCAATGAAACAAGGCTCATTTTTCTTCAAAAACAGCTCCACAAACACTCATAGAAATGATTTACTACACCTGCACCATAGAATACCAATTTCTAGAAAACATGACTTAATTAGAATGGGAGAAATGGAACCTTAATCTCAGTGCCAGATTATTTGGAATCATTTCCCTGCCAAACATATTCTGTAGCCATAATTCAGACACATAATTAATTGCTGAAGTAATGGTGCAATCCATTTGATATTTAAAAACAAACAGTACTTCCTAAAATTATAATGTATAATATCTAATTACAAGGGACATGCATGACAGGAATGAGACAGTACAAGAGTAATCAATAGTGAAATTTGCATTGTGACACAATTCCTGAATGGAAAAACTACAGTATGAATGTGTTGTGCAGCTGTTTGTACAATGCTCACTGGCATCTCTATATTGAACTGTGTTTCTTAAAAACAAAATTACATGATAAAATGCTTATATATATTTACTGAGGTCTATAAGAATTAGGCATTGTAAAAAGAACTACCAATAACTGTTAATTAGATTTTTAATTTTTCTGGCTAAAAGATATATAAAAACATGATAAAATAATAAAGCAATATTATACATATTCCAGAATTCAGATCCTAATTCCTAATTATATATTTTAGCAATTTATTTGAGGTTTACCTCTCCATCATCCAGTTTATCTTACAAATTTAAAATAAAAAATTAATATTTGCTACCTCTAATGGCAGCAAAACACAGTAGAAGTAGGCAAAGAAATATGAGAAACCCCAAGCAAACTCCTCAGCTAAATCAACACACCCATACTATGTATTTAAATAATTAAAATGATATAATTAAAACAAATGTGGGGCAAACTATTCCATATTAGTATCTGGCAGGAATTACTTAATAAATATTATACAACATCAACTTTTAAATAATGTGTTGAATATGTATCAAAATAACATATACACTCATTCTCATATATTGAGCCCTGGTAAAGTGATTAGAATGCATTATTGAAGGCTAATGCCGATTGCCAGCAGTTCGATCCTGACCAGCTCATGGTTGACTAGTCTGCTATCCTTCCAAGGTCAATAAAATGAAGACCAAGGTTGTTTGGGCCAATATGCTGACTCTGTAAACTGATTAGAGAGTGCTGTAAAGCATTGTGAAGTGATATATAAGTCTAACTGCTATTGGTATAT
>BLBF01000054.1:2167513-2172513 GCA_015471245.1 Laticauda colubrina
GTATGTATGTATGTATATATATATATATATATATATATATATATATATATATACATACATACATATATATATATATATATTCACTTTGATGATTCAGTGAAATTGAGTATGCTCAGCCAGAAACTGAGGAGACATTTCCTAGAAAGGCAATACCTACCTGGGGCTAAAATGGGTATGAGACACAGAAGCCCATTAATGTTTTGAATTAAATTTCTTGTAATCACGGGAGTGATCACAATGACTTCTGGAAGAATTAATAAAATTTATACAACAAAATATCTGAAGGGTAATTGGATTGTATGGTAAGATGTTAAAATCATCTGGCCCAGATAATTCCACTGCTTGCTTCTGTAAGTAATATCCTCCCAACCACTGTTAAATTGGTATGATGCTACAGAAGATTTGTAATCTTTCTAAAGTAACAATTGGGGATGAAGACTAAGGCTGTGGGGAGGAAAATAGAATCGCATTTTGATAATAAAAAATATCCAGTGAATTTGGAGATCGATCGTACGTCTAGTAAGAAGGGATGGAGGCTAGGGAAACAGGGAACATGTGCAATATGGAAGCCTACGAGAGCCTGAAAACTGAAGATCTTGGAGAATCAGATCATTATGGATAGAAAGAGGTGATGGAGTCAATCTTTGCTAACTTCCAAGTGGAAATCTTGGAGGTCTATTATATTGCTTATCCAAGCTCAAAAGACACAATTAGGCTCAAGTCGACGACTGCTTTCAGAACTAAACTGCCTTACTATTTTCCTCTCTTATTTTCCTGTTCCTCTCTTATTGCTTCTACTTATCAGTAGAACTCATCAAAAGTGTCAGTGCTGGGTCAAGCATTTTCTTGTCTCAAATGGGAGACCAAATGGTGCTCACAATCTTTGCTAATGTTGACACTTTGCGAAGTATTTCTGCACCATTCAGACACCGCTACGGAGGCCTTCATGTACTTTTTCGCCATTGCCCCAATGATAGCTAAAGAATACCATTTACTGAGTTACAAGGTAGAACCACTCCTGAGCATCAAATAGGAAATAAAAATTTTGGTTAAATAGCAACTGACAGAGGAAACAGGCTTAAAACACGTACAAGTAAGTATATGCATATATTTATTTTCTCTTTCTCTTTCTTTCCCTCTCTTTCTCTCACTGTACACAAATGAAAAAAAAATGGGAAAATTCAGAGACCAGAATGTAAAGCACAATGTGTTGTAGACCAAAGATTCCAAGAGCAATTAAGATCTCTTGAACATTAATCTCTACAGTTTATATCTAGCCAATAATATCACTGTTGCTCTATTTATACAGCTTAAGCTTGTTCTTTGGATTGCAGCTCATATGTTGTGGAATGCTTTGACTCATGAATTGTTTCTGCTGATAATGTTACATCGTGTAAACTACCTCTGTTTAACATTAGCTTCTCTATGATGCCTGCCATGAAAATTGTATGATTCTGCCATGGGTTCTTTGTGTATCTGATTTCTCATCTCATATCAAGAAAAAGAAGAAGAAGAAATTTGCAGTTTTGGGCAAGAATTTTCATAAATAGACACAATAGGATTGGCAGAAGTGACAGATTTATCCATAGGTTTTGCTTCTGTGTGTTGCTTTGGTCCAATTAATAAAACATAAAGTAAAAAATAAACATAACCAATTATTATTAAAGAGAGGTCACAGTCAAACATTTACAGCAATTATGTTCTTTACAAATTATTAGTTGTCTCAGTTGTTCTACAAAAAAGATCTTTGGATAATTACATTTTGGTAGTATAACTCTTCAAAAAAGAATTATTTTTTAACAGAACATAAAAGGATCTTATAATGATGTGAAGCTATGAAAGGCATTTGAAATTCATCTTTGTTCTAAACTGGTAAACATGACAATCGCTCATATGTTGTCTCTGATTCTGGAACCAGCAAAAAACATATTGCATCATACAAAGATTCCTCCTAAGTGATCAAAACAATGGAGTGTAGCAGCACTGTTTTCCCAACAAAGCAATTTTCTTAAGCAGTAACTTGATACTGATTTCCAAACCTGAACTTTAAATTTCAGCAAAACATTTTCCTGAAGATAAGTGAACAAAGTATCAATTTCAAGCTCACCTATATAATCATTTCACAGTAAACCACCAAATTAGTACCTTGCTTTAGAATGAAACAATAGTTGCTACAATGTAGTTGTAGGTTATTTGTTTAATTTAAACTCTATCATGCCAGTCTAAAACATTTCTAGTGGGCACAATGTTTCTGATTCAGCAAAGCATCGAAAGCTGTTAAGTATAGGTGCCAAACTATATTGCCAGGAGCTCTCAGTACTGCGAGGTAGTGTTACCTGACACCTTGCTGAATATAAAATTACTTGTTTCTGCAACTGATGACAATCAAATTGTCACCTTCCATTGTAATAATACAGAACTAGTGATCAACAAAGTGCAAACATAATTACCACAAAGCAACAAAGAAAAAAAAAGTCTCAAGAATAAATAAATCAGTCTGGCTACTGATTTAAAAAGGAAGGGGGTTGTCTTGTACAAAGGGTGCTGGAGTTGATTACCATAGCTGAAGCAGTTCTAATTCTGGAAATAATGGTGCTCTTGTAATATACAGACAATAAACTGCTGTATGTCTGCCTGATTTATTAAGCATTACTATTATTGAATAATTAGTTACTAGTGAATAATTATTGAATAGATACATCCCCTAGTTAATACTACAGAAAACAATTGCCTTTGCAGTAGTTCCACTCACGCTGGAAGAAAAAGGTAGAAAGACTCTCTTTATTGGTTTGTTGTTCTTCCCCTACAGTTGCCATGTGTCCTGAAATGCTTCTCGGGAAGATGGCATGGGGACTTCTGGACAGCAGGGAGGGAAGCCCAGAGGAAAGACAAATTGGAAAAGATGCTTTCTCCTATGAGCAGCTTCCAACAAATCCCTGTGTCTTTGGAAATGGCCAATCTATGACTGGTGATGATCTTTAGGCTGTTGACAGACTATGACGTTCAATCCTTGCCTGCTCTTTGACTCAGTACAACTTCCACAACCATGCAAGACTGCAGAAAGCCAAGGCAACCCGATCTCATCCTTCAGAACTTATTTCCATATCTTGTTCCAACACCTCTCAACAACATTCAATATTCCAAATGGGGATTAGACTGAATGATGCGGTAATCATTCTCTTTGGTGATCTGATCCTTTCCTGTTAGCAATTTGCCCACCTTCTCTTTTTAATGCTAAAAATATCAAGCAGAAATACATAAAGTGCTCAGTAATTAATATTGTTCTCCTCTGCTAAAACAGATTTAGTAAGGCTGCTAGATATCAACTTTTAAGGTCTACAGCATATATTATCAATCATAAAGATGATATTGAGAACATGAAATAATAGAATTGGAAAGGACCTTGGGGGTCTTCTTGTCCAACCCCCTGCTTGAGCAGGAGACCCTATATAATTTCAGACAAATAGTTGTCCAATCTCTTTGAAAGCCTTCAAAGCATCACAGCTTCTGAAGGCAAACTATTCCATTGGTTGATTGCTCTCACCATTAGGAAATTTCTCCATAGTTCTAGATTGCTTCTCTCCTTGATTAGTTTCCAACCATTGTTCCTTGTCTAACCTTTTGGTGCTTTGGAAAATAGTTTGAGTCCCTCGTCTTTATAGGAGCCCCTCAAATATTAGAACAATGCTATCATGTCACCCCTAGTCTTTCCTTTCATTAGATTTCACATACCCAATTCCTGTAATCATTCTTTCTAACCTTCATCCCCTTAATCATCTTCTCTGCACTCTTTCCAGAGTCTCAAAATCTTTTTTATATTGTGGTTACTAGAACTGGATGAAGTATTCCAAGTGTGGTGTTACTAACACTTTTATCTGCCTTTACACTGATATCAACTCTTAGCAACTACATACATAGATTATCTCCAGGAGGACCTGGTTCTTCATATTTTTATATTAAAAGTCTCTTTATATTTGGCTAACCAACTACACCATTTATTATGTTTATTAAATTGCATTTTAAGAAAAATATCTTAACTATTAGGTTCTTTATAAAATCTGTAAATAGCGAACCATACATTGTACAACAAAAATTGCAAGAAAAAGTTAATTCAATGAAAAAGTTAAACTTATTAATGCACATTTGTGCATTAATACTCTTTCTTGATGATATAAAAAGCAAGAGAATCCAAGAGAACAAAAATTAATCTTTAATGTACAATTTTATCAATAAAGCCTATGTCTACATAATTTTTAATATACAAATGTAATGCTTATTTGTTCAAGTTTCCATTAATTCAAATTAACAAGTTCTGCATGCTAGTATTTAATCTTAGTTCTTTCTTATTTAAAAAAAACTGAAACATTTCTTAATTGTGCCTGATGTGGTTTCTAAGAGCTGAGAATAAAATTACTCTCTACTGTGGTTTTCATTTCTGACCTGATTTTTCCTATGTCTTAAGGATACAACATATGATCTATATTTGAAAGAACTTTAGCTTCCTCAGTGCTGTCAGTTGTTTACTTTGTGCTCTCTGTTGTAATACTTTTTCCACTTCTGTTTATTGGTAATAATTTATTACAGGAAAATAACACATAAAATGTTCATTGTCAATTACTTTGGTGGTCAAATTCTTATGATTTATAAACCATCTATCCATGTGCAAAAGATGTCTGCAATGAAGAAGAATGGAACTTTACTGTCCTTTGTTGAAATGCTCACAGATATAAAGGACTTTTAGCATCATCATTTAAGGTGTTGTGCATCTATTCTGTCTGTCTTTCTTTATTGGAAGTTGAAAAAAAAAGAAATTGAAAGAAAAAGAAATTAAAAAATGGAATAAAACTCCCATAAGATTCAACTGAGGAGAATTAATTGAACAGAACAATTCAACCTGGAAGTATTTTCTTCATCTATATTTCTATTGTTGCATGTCTCTGTACAACAGTTAATAGAGCAATTTATCTTAATCTGGTACCTTGAAAAAAGTTAAATCAAAT
>BLBF01000054.1:2177513-2194323 GCA_015471245.1 Laticauda colubrina
ATCATGGCTTTTGCCTTTGATTAGAAGAATCATCTTTCTGCAGTTTACTGAAGGTCACAGTATTCGCAACAAGTTCTCTCTTATTACAAAATCCTGTGTGTAATGATTACACTTGTGGGGCATGCTGAAAATAATTTATTTTATAAACATGGGTTAAAAAGATTATTAAATCCACAGCGAATTTTAGTTTTTTTCCTTACCAGTTACTTTATGGATATCATTCTAAAAGCTATGGAAACCTTTAAATGTGATTAATTAAGCTATCAAAACAGAGAGATTCCTAAAATTTAATAATGATATTGCAAACCTTGTATATGCTATGACAGTAAATAATATTCCCAAAGATCCATTCAATTTAATTAATGAAGAAAATTGTCAGTATTTGACCCATATTACAGAAAGGTGGGTTTCTTCCTTGGTCTGCAGAGACTTTCTATATGAAACACGAGTTCGATACCCATGCTTTGCGATGAAACTATGTGGTTGGGGACAAAAATAAGGGCGAGGGGGAATTCTGCCTCTGCCTACCAGCATCCATCGGTATTCATCCGGCTATTGTCCTGTCAGTGTGTGAGAGAGTTGAGGGCTGCCTGGAAACTGAAACAGAGCTTTTAGTGACAGGGAACCAAGATGACATTCAGCAAGGCTTCTTGGCTAGCTAGAAAGATTGACATTCAAACATGATTTTACATACCCTTTCTAAGTTTTGGTCTAAAACTGTTTTTTGGTGAAGGTTAATTCTGTGCTTGGTGACATTTAATCCTTTGTTTGTTGATGGGATAAGTTTCCCTATTCAGCTTCAAGAACCAACAGTTACTATTGTGATTTAATTATTTGCATTGTGTTTGAATTTTTTCCTGCCTCATGGTTTCTTTTTCTATCTGAGGAGGGGGTCTTCCTTCACTGCTTTAGTACTATCTGACAACTGTCCTTTTGGGGTATACTTCCAAGAGACAGGATGCAAGTTTGGCAATGATTTTTTTTTTAATTTCCTTTCTGGGGGGCATGTAACTTTTCCTTAAATCTGGTTGATTTCCTTAGGATATCTTGTGAGGTGAGTGAGACTAGCTGGTATCTTTAAGTGGTGCAAATGGATCTAAGGATTGCTTTTCCTGGGGGACCTCTCTGCTAAAGGGTTTCACTTTATGAGCAAGAGATGGCTGCTTGATAGTTATCACTGCACTTTAACTATTTTCATTCCTCAAGATACTCTGGCACCTTACCTGATTTGTAACTCTGGCTTGCAGGTATTTTTAATCTAATGATTGGTATTTAGGGCAATTTTTTGCAAGCAAAGAAGCTTTTTGTATTTTTGTACAGGTCATCCTTGACTTACAACAGTTCATTTAGTGACCATTCAAAGTTACAATGGCATTGAAAAAGTGACTTATGACCATTTTTCACACTTATGACTGTTGCAGCATCCCCACTGTCATGAGAGGCCAGGTGAGGAGAAGCACCCCTTGACAAGAGTGATGTTGAGTTGGCTATGCCCACCCAGTCACATGACCACCAAGCCACACTCACCAAGTAAGCTATGCCCACCGAACCAGTTGTTAAAAAAACTGAATCCCACCCCTGTATTTAAAGCATATTGTAACCATTCCAAAATCATTTATGGTGACTAAGAACAGAACTACCCTGTTTCTCCAACAATACGGCCTCCCCCAATAGGAAGTCCCAGCATATTTTATAGGCATGAAATGAAATTAAGCCCCTCCTCCCAAATTAAGGCCTATTTTAAAACATGAGAAATGGGGGGAAATGGTGGGGGGGCTTGCCGTTAGGAAGTACTTTTGTTGCACACCCGGATATGGTGCTGCCTGCGTTGACCCCGATATGAAGTGCCCCACCAACGCCGAGGTCAACATCCAAGCCGTCGCTACCCATCCACCCGAAGATGCAAGGGGGGGAATAAGTCACCCCCAAAAAGACGGCCTAGCCATTTTTTCGGGGCTCAAAAAAAAATAAGACCCGGCCTTATTATATGAGAAACACGGTATATTATTTGTAAATTGGACTGTTCATAAAATCAAGTTTGTCACAAAGTTGTAATTAAATCATAAATTAGGAAGTGTAGACCTTTTCCATAAAACAGGGATCCCCAAACCCTGGGCCATGGCCTGGTACCGGACCATGGCTGTTCAGAATCGGGCCATGCAAGTGGAGCTGTGTGTGAAAGTGCACCCTGCCCCCCACCAGCCAATCTTCCAAGCTGGAAAGGTTGGAGACCACTGCCATAAAATATCACATTTGTAAGAATTTAATTCTCAGATATGTTATGAACTAATTCAAAGTTTAATATAAAATACACACCTTGAGAATTACATGTGATTCTAGGTAAATAAGTCTCCCTGCGATAGTTTTACAGGTCTGTTGGGGGAAATAATGGATTTCAGTAAAAAAATCCTTGTCCTAAATATTTTATTGATCAGTCAATCATTTTTCTTTCTCTTCTTTTTTTACTTGTTTGGAAGAAAAATAGAAGGCCTTACAGACCTGGAGAGAAATGACCCAATGCAGGATAGTGGATGTTTTTCAACTTCCCAGTCTAGCTATACTTATTCTCATAATAATCTGTGTAACAAACATAAAGTGCATCCAGCAACAACAACAACAAAAGATCCAGCAAGTTGTATTCTTAGTTTATCTTTGAAAATGAACACAATCTGAAACGTGTGCCCTGTTTTGTTTTATTTTGTTTCTGATGAATCTTTTTGGCTCTCATACTCCCACTCACCTTCCATCAGAAAAATATAGTACACTCAAGTAGAGTAGTGAATGGAACTCTCAGATTATTATTTTGGAAGCATAATGGATTTTCACTGTTTTTAATGGCCTCACACAAAGAGGCTTTGTGAGGCATTTTGCAATTCACACAAATAGACCAGTAAAGAGTCAATGTTTGTTTTTTGTAGTTAACTGCAGACACATGTCAATTTTTCTATAGACTTTTACAAGTTGGCCATTAAGAGATGCACTAACCAGATTTTAAAAACAAACAACGCATTCAAGTTTTCATTTTTACAATGAAGTTTCTTTTAATAGGGGAACATAAAACAAAAGGATATCTCACATTTATTTCCATTACTTAGGGCAGGTGATTAATTTAGAAAATAATTGGTGTAGGGCTGCTGCAGGACCATCTGAAACTCATATGTACATTAATTAGCAACTCTGTAGCCCATGGTGAATGTGCCTTGAAAAACACACAGTAAGAAAGAAGCATTACCAGGGAATTAAGCTGTGACATATAAGATACACAGATTGAGAATGAAAAATAAACTAAAGTTGTTTCTGTTCTAGTTTCTTAGTCATTATCTTATTAACTTTTGGGTTATAATGATCCTAATTTTGAAAGAATTCATTAAACCGTACAAGTACTTTAAACTTTAAATCAGTGTTCAATGACATCAACATGCCCAAGAATTACAAGTCATCCCAGATGCCATCCCAAGAACTCAAATTTTAAATATTTTTAATTCACTTTTTAAAAATTGTTTAATATTTTAAATGGGCAAGATATTTCAAGTTCTTGCGAATTAGATTTCTGAGTAATCGTATGATAATTCAAAGTCTTGCAGAATTGCTGGTACTTGATTTTTATTAGTTCATTCCCTACAATTGCATTCCCTACAATTCTGGATGGGTATATATTGGAACCACAAAACGCAGTATTAATACTCAAAGAACACAAGGCATTGCCATCTAGGACAATCTGAAAAATCAGCAGTAGTGGAACATGCTCTGCTTTGTATTGGACACAAGGTCCAATTTGAAGACACACACATGTGGGTACTGGCAGCCACATCAAAGTATCCTGAGCAATTATAAAGAAAGATCATCAAGATCTATCAACATTCCAATAATTTCAACAAAAAGGAGTCATGCCAAGATTAAAACAGCCTCCCCAAAAAGAACATCTAGCGGTATCCTGGCCCAAAAATAATCCAATTTGGAACCAACTCAGGTGGAATTTTCCAATGTAAACCAATAAAAAATCCACCTCTACAAGGAACCAATCAGCAGCCTGGCTTACAGACAGGCTAAACAGGAACCAATACTGTTGAGTTTCTTCAAAAAGCACCAACCAATGAAGAAATGGCAAACTGAGAACACAGCTAACAACCAAAGGAGAATGAAGAGCCAGAAAGTAGACTGGCTCTTTGTGATTCCTCCCCAGATAAGGGGGAATTTAAGAATGTCCACAAGGGTTCTAGAGGTTGCTTCTCAGGAGAAGATCACAAGACACCATGTTTTGAGCACTAGGAGAAGAGGGAATAGCAGTCTTGCTCAAACCACAGTGAATGCTTTAGAAAGGATACTGGGTTCACATACTTCCTATTCTAATCACTTTCAGAAATTGCTTGTTAATTGCTTTTCAACTATTAGGAACCTTTGAAGCAACAAGCTTTTTAGCACTGGATCAGTTTCTTTTCATGCTTAGTGGGAGGGAAAATCAAGTTTAGGGACTTTAAACAATTATGTTTTGGGATATTAATTAAAGAAGTGTGATTAAAATATTGATGTTGGGAAGTTACAAATGGACTGTGGATCCAGAAGGATTTGTAATAGTATTTTGAAATTAATTATAAGAATCCTTTCCATGGGAAAATGTTGTTATTTTAAAAATATGATAGTGTAGACACAATAGATTATAGATGGAACAAGTAATTACAATCAAAAATGGAGTGAAATATTTTAACATTGGACATATTAAAGAATATTGTGATCAATGGGTGCAGAAATTAATTTGAAGAGTATCTGCCATTATAGATAAACTTTGTTTAAAAGATCATGGGATAAGAATAGTTTTTTCTGAACAAAACTGACAGTGATCTGAAAGTGGACTTAAAAAGCACAGACAACAAGATAGATAGGATAGATAGACAGACAGACAGAAAGTGGTTATTATTATCTTAATAATTAAAAGGAATATATTAATAACAAACCAAAAGTGATCTGCATAACTTTTCTACATTGGATTTACAAAAGAGATATATCTAAGTTTTGAAGAATTTTGTGAAAAGAGACACAGAAAAAAATGAAAATAAATCAATAGTTAAAATAAAAGAAAGGAATATAAAGTTGGTTTATTTGATCGAGTTAAAATAGATATGTTGTTGTCTCTGGTAGCCTTATATAGGATTTTTTTCTCATCGGGACTGAAGGATTAAGATTTCAGATATTTCTTTATAGTTAAAGACATGAGATATAAGAAGAGATGTTTTATTGTATTTTAAGAGAAGTGATAAGTTACTAAAATTGTTTGTACTTCTGATGAGAGGGAATAAATATATTACTATTTTTTTCTTTTTATTTATTTATTTTGTATTAGTTTTAATATTTTAATTGCAATGTATAATAAAATTTACCATAAAATGTTACCATAAAAGTTACTATAAAAAGACAAGGTATCAATCAGGAACCAACTTTCTTGGACTTCTGACATGTACCAATGGTGGGATTCAAATTGTTTTACCACCAGTTTGGTGGGTGTGGCTTGGTGAGCATGCTTTGCCTAATGCACATGAATGCAGATTTCCCCACACCAGCTGAGGCCTGCAGCACCAATCAGCTGAGAGGATAAAGAAGAGAAAAGCACAGGGATGGGTGGGAGGGCAAATCCTGCACTTTTCTCTTCTTTCTCCTCTCAGCTTTTTGTCGGATGCTTTCTTCCTCTTCTCAGCAGATCATTGGTGGCTTTTTTTTTTTACTACCAGTTTGGCTGAACCGGGCTGAACCAGTAGCATACCACCACTGGGACCAATCAGAGATCAGGTTCTAATGCAAAAATCCAATTAGGCTAATTCAGTTGCTTATGAGATAACAAGAGATATACTTCAAAGCAACTCATTTGTCTCTGAAGATGCCAACTACAGTTGCTGGCAATGCTAGAACAAAGGCAATATTCAGAACAAAATAAAAATAGACCATGGCCTTTCAGCCTCATAGCACATCGCTGCTTCAATATGCAATGCAAACAATTCACAGTTACTGGAAAATTATCAGACTTATTTGTTAAATTTGCTAAATTTCATACGAAACTTCAGTTTTGGCAAAATGTCTGCCTCTATAATAGGCACCTGACTATTTGTACAGAAACTATATATAAAAAATAACATATTTAAACAAAACCTCCATCAAACTGACCTATGTATTTGGGTTAGCTTTTTCAAGGTAGCTTTTCAAAGCTACTTCAAAGCTAAGTAGAGTTTTTCCATTATGTCCCTGGATAACTTCAAAATCAATCTGAGATTGAATTGATTTTTGATATCCCAGTTTGGCTCAGAATGGAATCTTGTAATTTGTGAATACTTCTGCTTCTAATGGTATGTTTAACATATGATCAGCAAGATGACACCACTTAATTTATCGAAAGGAGGCAATGGCCACAATGACCACTTTTGAAAATCTTTGTCAAGAAAACTGCAGACTTCTCCAGGCAATCTCCAAGAATCAGAGATGAATGGGGGAAAAGATCTCATTGTTCACTGTCCTGCCATTTATGTGTTATAATTTACAATATTTTGCAGTTATTGAAATTTTTTTTCAAATTTTCATGGTGAAATTCATGATGCTTTTTCTTTCTCATCTTCTGTTCTCATTCTACAATACCATTCTCCTTCATATTAAACTCTACATAAAATCTAATGTAAACAGTAAAGGCAAATATCTTTGGGAGAGCTGACATATGTTTAAAAAACACCAAAAGACATGTTACTTCTATCTACAGATCTTCCTCCATTTTTAGTTTTATTTATTTGCTAGGCAGGATCCTTCCTTTTGTGCACTTATAAAAAAACAGATTGCCACACTTCCAATGCCATATTTTATAGGCTACACAAAGTGCATGAAGCTATAAACAATAGCAACTGAATAACAAAGGTCAAACATTTATACTTGATCTTTTGTCACAGATTGTGCAAAGGAGAAATTGTTCCATAAAAAAAGGTTATTATCTGAAAACCTAATACAAAGATATCTTTAAAAATCATACATAAACCATAGAACTATAACCAAAAGCAAATAACTTGATCTTGTGGCACAAGCCTTAGATTCTTGGTATATCCCTAAGATCTCAGAATCTAAATGGCTACAATCAAGGTGAAGAACGAACTTGGCACATATATAACTCAGGCAGAAGGCTATAAAGGAGACATTCATGACCCTGAAATACAGTTTTAATGTGCTATTTTATTTTTTCTGAAATATATAAACCATGCAATCATAAGAAATATTTCCTCTTAAAGTGATGAATAAAATGTTTACCTGTTTACCTGAGATCCATTAGGTATCCAAAATGACTTTAAAATTATCCCAGGAAGATTTTCTTATATAGGTTCATTGCAATTTCTGTTATGAGGACAAGGTGTACTTGCAGGACCTAAAAACATTTCTCCCTCCAGGCCGAACGACCATTCTTACAAAACTATAGAAAAACAGAGTTGGAAGGGACCTTGGAAGTCTTCTAGTCTAACCTTCTTAGGCAGGAAACCCTTTACCACTTCAAACAAATAGTTATTCAACCTCTTCTTAAAAACTTCCAGTGTTGGAGCATTCACAACTTCCGGAGACAAGTTGTTCCACTGGCTAATTGTTCTGACTGTCAGGAAATTTCTCCTTGGTTCTAGGTGGCTTCTCTCCTTGTTTAGTTTCCATCCATTGCTTTTTGTCCTGTCTAATGGGTGCTTTGGAGAATAGCTTAAATCCCTATTCTAGCAGTGTTCCAATATGACAAGAGATATCGGAACCCTGCTAGCATGTCTCCCTTAGTCCTTCTTTTCATTAAACTAGACATACCCAGTTCCAGCAACCGTTCTTTATACATTTTAGCCTCCAATCCCTTAATTATCTTTCTTGTTCTTCTCTGCACTCTTTCTAGAGTCTCCACATCTTTTTTACATGATGTCATTATAAAGCAGTATTAACTTTATAAAAGAAATGAAGAGGATCCAATATTTTCCTTATTTGCAGTTTCATTCATTTTCCTAGCAATGGATCTATTCCTTTTTGTCATTCTACCATTCTATCACAAAGGACTGTGAATATGGTCTAGGGCAGCGGTTGCCAACCGGTGGGCCATGGCCCACTGGTGGGCCACGGAAAAATTTTGGTGGATCGCAGAAGAAATTGCTCCCAAAAGCAATTAATCTGGGCTGTGCAGTTCTTGCACCTCCCAGCTCTCCAGGGGACCCTGGAGTCAGGCCCCTGAGATACACGCACCAATCAACTCCTACACCCGGAAGCAGTGGCCACAGCAGTTCCCTCCCCCAGCTCCCACTGTTAGCTCTTCCTCATTAATTCTCTAGCTTTGAATTTCTCCTGGATCTCTCTCTTTCCTCCTCCCCGCCCACATGCACGCAGGAAAGGAAAGGGAGATGAAGCCATGCACAGCTCTCCCCTTTTCTAGCCCTTGCTGCCTCTCCCAACATTGAAGCCTTGGAAATGCAGGCAAAGCCGCCACAGCGGTAGCGTCCTGAGTTACCTTTGCATGCTTGGTTAGTTAAGAATCGCCCTACCCAGAGAAGGAAGTGGTACTGGAGGAGTGTAGTGGTCTAGAAGGAGTGGAGAAGCAAGCAACTCAGGGTGCTACCATTGTGGCAGCTTTGCCTGCATTTCCAAGGCTTCGATGTTATGAGAGGCAGCAAGGGCTGGAAAAGGGGAGAGCTGTGCACGGTTCTGTCTCCCTTTCCTTTCCTGCCTGCACATGGGCAGGGAGGAGGAATGAGAGAGAGCTGGGAGCAATTCAAAGGTAGAAAACTAATGGGGGAGAGCTGACAGTGGGCGCTGGGGAGGGGACTGTTGTTGCCACTGCCACTGAGTGTGGGAGCATGCATCTCAGGGACCTGAGCTGGAAGACACGGGAACTGCAAGAGGGAGCATTTGATTATGTCAAAGAACAACTGGAACATGGTAGATTGGTGTTTTGTAGGTCTCAGTGAAAGAGTAAGCTTTGTTTCATCTCCTTTCTTCCCCTGGTAATGCGAGAGACGCTTTCTCTCTCTCCCACCCCTAATTAATCACTGGCTGTGGCCGGGTTTGGCAACGAAGTGCTAAAGCAAGCGAAGTGCCCCCAAGGACATCTTTCCTTGCCTGTTTCCAGGTGACGCTGGAAGAGCCCCCCCCCCCGCCAGCTTTTCCTCAGCTGCAGATCTGAGCCTCTCAATCCTCCAACTGGGATCTGAAAGGAGCTCCCACTTTCTTCCCCTCCCCTCCCCCAATTAATCACTAAGAGCGGCAGTCCTTCTGCAGGCAGATGCTTGCTGAGAAGCCCCTGGAGTGGCAGCCAAAAGGCGCTGCTTCCCAAAGAGAGCAAAGCCCCCTTTCTGCCTCTGCTTTTCCCAGTGGCAGTTGCCCTGAGGCCCTTCAGCTCAGACATATACACACCCCACCCTCTCTTCTGTCTATTTGGAAGGTGCCAGGTGGTGGGAGGTTTCCAGCCCAGAACCTCTTATTTTGTTATCATTAAGCATTTACATTTTTGTTATAATTAAATAAGTAAGTGTGTGTGTGTGTATATCATGTGTGTGTGTGTGTGTGTGTGTGTGTGTGTGTGTGTGTGTGTATACTGTGTTTCTCATATAATAAGGCTGGGTCTTTTTTTTTTTTTTTGAGCCCTCCAAAAATGGCTAGGCTGTCTTTTCGGGGGTGACTTAATTCTCCCCCCTTGCATCTTCGTGCGGGCGGCAACGGCTTGGATGTTGACCTCGGCATTGGTGGGGCACTTCGTATCAGGGTCAATGCAGGCAGCATCATATCTGGATGTGCAACAAAAGTGCTTCCTAACGGCAAGCCCCCCCATCATTCCCCCCATTTCACATGTTTTTATATAGGCCTTAATTTGGGGGGAGGGGCTTATAATTTCATTTCATGCCTATAAAACATGCTGGGACTTCCTATTGGGGGAGGCCGTATTGTTGGAGAAACAGGGTATTTGTGTGTGTGTGTGTGTGTGTGTGTGTGTGTGTGTTTTCTAAAGTTTTTGCAGGTATTTATATGTATGGTATTCAGCTTTGTTTGGGTATTTTCTCATGTGCTTTTAAAGTTGTAGCAACATTTCGGCAGAATCTCATCTGCCATGGGGGTTTGTATGTGGGATCTTGGAGTAGGTTGGTTAACTTGGTTTGGTAGTCAGATGTGTTCATAACCACTGTCGCGTTGCCCTTGTCTGTTGGTAGGATTATTATATGCTGGTGTCTTCTTTCAGGTTAATTAGTGCAGTTTGTTCTTCTTTGGATAAGTTGCTTTTGGGTGGTTTGCTGGTGCAGAGGATGTTGGTGATTTCTAAACACTGACCCCACCACCTACCTAGAAAAAACCACCAGATCCAAAAAAAAAAAAAGCCTCCCCCATCAGTGAAGAAATCCAGCAAAGAATCATACCCAGAGAGAAATCATCCAGATGCCCTAAGATTTATGGTCTCCCCAATGTACACAAAGAAGGAACCCCACTTAGACCAATAGTCAGCTCCATAGGCTCACCTCACAACAGCCCTATGCAGAATCCATCAACTCACACATAAGAAACTCATTCCAGTTCATCGAGATCATAAAGAAACAAAACTTACAACCCAGCGACCTACTAGTGAGCTTTGATGTCATATCCCTCTTCACCCAAGTGCCTATAAAAGAAGCCTTGACAGCCATCCAAAACAAATACAACCCCCCCAAGCACATCCTAGATTTGACCAACCACTGCCTATCCAATACATACTTCACCTACAATGGACAAAAATACAAACAATTAGAAGGAGCACCCATGGGATCACCCCTCTCACCTGTCATCGCAAACCTCTGCATGGAACACTTTGAAACACAAGCTCTAGAAAAATATGATCACAAACCCATACCTGGCTCAGATATGTAGATGACACTTTCATAATCTGGCTACATGGGAAAGAAAACCTGAACAACTTCCTCACACACCTCAACAGCCTACACCCCAAAATACAATTCACCATGGAAACAGAAGCTAACAATCAACTTCCCTTCCTAAATGTCTTAGTACACAAAAAATCCAATGGCTCTCTAGGACACACCATCTACCAGAAGAAAACACATACAAACCGCTATCTACACACGCTCTCACACCATCACCCAGCACAGATCAATTCTGTAGCCGAGACACTCATCTCCAGAACACAATGCTTAGGTGACAAACAACACCTAAAAACCGAACTACACACTCTCACTCATGTACTAACAGCCAATGGATTCCAAAGAAAGATTACCCACCTAATCCAAAAAGAAACCCCAACCAAAATCCAAGACAGAGCACAACAGAATGGCAAAGCCCTCCTCCCATATATAAAAGGCACTCCAAACAAAATCAGCAAGACTCTCCAAAAACACAACATTAAGACAGCATTCTGCACAAACAGAAAAATATCCACCATCCTAAGAAAACCTAAAGATAGAATCGAGTTAGAAAACCAAGCAGTATACGAAATCCCATGCACCACCTATCCCACCACATACATCGGACAAACCAACGGGAGAATAAATGCACACATTGAAGAACACAAGAACTCAATCAAAAAAGAAGAACCGACCTCTCCCCTGATCCAACACCTCAAAGCTACAGGCTTTTGACTTTAAAAATACCAGAACTATTGCCAAACAACAGAATAAATATTGCCAAACAACTATTTCAACAACAGAATAATCAGAGAAGCCATAGAGATAGAAAAAAGCCCACACAGCATGAATAAACGAAATGATACCTCCTGCCTACCAGCCGTTTGGAAACCCGCCCTCATTAACAAACGAGTACCTAACATGAAAAATGACACCAGACCCAAACCCACGAGGGCTACGCAAGATGCTATCACCACACTTCCATGTAGAAAGCAGACTCACACACCCACACCGATGATGAAACACGACCATAGACCAGAAGCTGTACCGCAGCTACATCACTACCCGCTTCAAACCCCTCCGACCCATATATGAAGCGAACGGACGCCCACCACGAAGATGTGGCATAATCACGAACGTGAAGCCAAACAACAGGATCACAGTTCACCAGCTCAAATCCCCCAGCAACTAAAACTAACCTGAGCACAACCAAGCCCCCACCTGAACAGAACACACCCCCAGCCAATCAGAACACAGCAAACCCCCTTCAACCAATCAGAACACAGCCAAACCCCCACCCAATGAGAACACACCCCCACCCAATCAGAACACAGCCAAGCCCCCAATCAAGTCACACCCCCACTAGCAGTTAAAAGGAAGAAGCAGCTGCAAGCTCACATTACTCCGAGAAGCACAAAGCTGAAGACACAAGCTTGAAGATGACAAATGAGATTTCGTCGAAACATCGCAAAGATACTTCCAATTTTACGTGGGAGAAAACCCGAATAACCAAAGATCCACATACAAATACCCGCGAAAACCTCAGAATATATGCATATATAATTTATATTTAACATAAAAAATATATTAAATATCTTAGCTTTAAAAAAAAATCATATTCGTGGTCGTAAAAGTATGATTTTGATGGTCTCTGAGATCCAAAAGGTTGGCAACCCCTGGTCTAGGAAACTGTACTTCATTTATGCCTAAAAAATTAGGTTTGGAACAAGAAACTGAATTGACCAGCTTATTCAGGACAAAGCAATGTAAAGATTTTGAAACTGTAAGGAACTCTTCCTCCAGGCTTTCTGAGTCTTCTCAAGGGGACAAAAGAACAGAGAAGTACCAAACACCTGAAATAATGCATTATATAAGATTCCCATGGATGTAACAAAGGCCAGTGAATAAATGAAACAATAAAAACATAAAAGAGAAAGGCAATTATAACCTGAAATAATTGTAACTGCAAAATAAAGTACTGTGAAGAAGATTATTAATCAATTCAAATGGCAATAAAAGACATTTTAAATCATGTATTCATTAGTTTAAACATTCCCATATCAATACTAAAAATGATAACATTTGCTGGTTATTTAATAACCAATACCACCAGCAAATATGTAAATATTTTACTACAATGCAATCATTTTACTGAAATCAAGCAGTTTATTTCAGGTTAATTAGCTTATGAATAGTGTCCCTGCATTAATTTAATAGATTGCCTCAGCAACTAAATTAACAATATTTAACAAAATACCTAACTACAGATGAACAAATAATCCATCTTTTGTTTTGCAGTAACTCGCTAGCTTCACCCAATATTGCCAAAATGTGGCTTGTTTGTAATTTTTTGCAATCAAAACTCAACTGATATATATCTCAATAGTCTGCATATAACCATTATAAATTCAAAACATCATCACCAAACCAGTAGTAACACCAGTTGAATCCCATCCCTGGGATTATATCCTTGTTTCAGACTTTGTGACATTCTCATGCCATTTGAACGATGATGTCAGGCCCCATGTAATCATTCTGAGGTTTTCACAGCTTATTACAAATGCAGCTTTTGTTAAATCACCAAATAAATGCTGTCATGGGGATGCAACCAAACACAAACCACTAATATACAGGACATTCCTGTCTGCATGCAACTGTGGACCTGTCACTCAGTGCCTGAGAAAGTGCAATGTCATAGCCCAGTTTGGGCTTTTGCTTATTAATAATGCATTTGAATGACATGAGTCATTCTGTAGGTGACAACCAATCGTGTTCTGTTGTCTTCCCTGCAAATTTGCAAGAAACCCAGATGTTTTTTATACCAAGAACACCATCATAGGGCCCAACAACCCAAGATTAGAGGTATCTTCACATATTCATCCTCTCATATAATATATTGTGTGGTATAATCTGCCAGTAGTGCACCTTTGGATTCTGCATTGGACAAACATCCCAAAATTGTGTTAAAGAGTTAATGGACATCAATCTGATTCAAAACAAGGACAAAATACTATCAGAGCACTTTAATCTCAAGGTTAGTGTTTTGGAACAAAGGAACTGTGCCAGCATTATAGAATGAGAGACTGCTGAGCTCAAATGCATCAGAAGGTTTCACACTATCTCAGAAAATATTGATAAACACAATGACTAATAAAGTAAACTACATTTCATGGTACCTTATGTTTCTTAATAAAAATGACTAGTATGAGAAGGCACTAAACAGATGCTCCACATTTCATATGAAATCCGGAATAATTCTCAAAAATAAAAACAGTGTAAATACTTGCCTTTGTAGAACTACAGCTTTCTATGTTTTGCACTTAAAAGAGGTTTTTTTAATGCAAAAAAGTGAGGAAAAGACGTTCTGCAGTGCACTGATTGGTCAAGATACACTGAGTATCTAGTATATATAAAAAAAACAATCCATCAAAACATTCTTTGTCCTAGTATAACCAATCCCTAGTAAAACAATAGTAATAGGAGGTAAGGAAATTCAACGAATGGAGAAAAATAATTCCTTGCCAAAAGTAATAGAAACTTGTTCTGGGCAGACCAATTATTTTTCTTTTAAACTCCTTTTTTCTCTTCCATTTATTCTCATGAAAGGGTATGAATTACATGACTTCTAGAGTCGATTTAAGTAAGTACTTTTTCAGGATACATCATAGAGAAAGAAGCACTGGAACCTAAGCTGCAACTATCATACCCATCTACTCACCCCAACATGACATGTTTCAACTTTGATGGAACCATAATTGAAAGAATGCTATAACTTGTCTGGAGAAGAAAAACATGGGAATGGAAAAGTTATTTCCAGAACAAATTAGTGAATTTTCCAGAATACACACAAAGTCCAGAAAATAACAGTCTGAACTGTTTCCATGCTTCAGAGATCACGTTTGGCCATAGAATAGATGAATAAGATTTTGTCAATTTTTTAAATAATATGTTTTTCTTGGTTCTTTCACAATCATAGAATTTCTACATATTTTCTTTATGTATCAGCAATAGTCCACACACATAGATGTATGTACACACACACATACACACCTGTTATCCCACTGAGCAATTTTGAAAAATGGATCATCAATTCTATCTTTATCAGTGAGCCTTCTCACTCTGACTATGGGCAGCAGGAAAAATTAATCCATTCTCTGCTGTGAAATGGACTAAACTAAATCCAAAATATAACTACACAGTTTTATTGTGAAGCTGTATTTAAATTATTTAAACTATATTGAATTTGAAATTATATTATATTCAATTATTTATTTTTAACTATTCATTGATTATGGGCCATCAAATTGGAGTTGATTCTTAGTGACCACTTCAATAGTTTTTTTTTCCAATAACAATGTTTGTTATATGAGTTTAAATTATTTTCACTGTATTATTTAAACTAGATTTCAAATATTTAAATGTGGAAGTAAGATATGTTGATCCATACCAAAAAAAGAGTCAGAAAAAGACACAAGATAAACCAAGATTCACTCAAATAGGAAGATGCCATGGCTTTCCAGTTATGTCAGCACCAATGGACTAGAAAAAAAGGGAATCTTTATGGTTAGGTGACTTATAAGTTTGAACAGGAAAATTCCCAGCTTTAATTTTTCACTCCTAACTATTACAGGTTTATTGTACAATTCATATACTATTTTAAATATATTTTACGACTTAAGGAGCAATCTATGAGTAATTAAATGCATTAAACATTAAATGTTTCATGGCAGGTTGATTTACTCTCTGGAACAATTAGAAAAGCTCTTCATCTAAAAAAATGTAGATGATATACTTAGAAAATGCAGTATTTAGTCTATAACTATAACATGTATGCATAGGAAAAACAACCCCTTGCCTATCTCAAGACATATATATAATAGATAAAGATGTGTGGTTCTATAAGATAATTTAAGATCAGTGTAATAATTCAAATTATGCATCTTCTTTTATTTATTTGTTTTCTCTCATTTTTCTAACACATGCTCACATATAACACTTCTTCCTCAATTTTTCTCCAGAACTCCCTGGGATAGTTTAGGCTGAAAAGAATTGATTGGCCCAAAGTTATTCAGTGAATTGCCATGGCTGTGAATTGACTTGTACCTGGCTCTCAAAGATCCACACTCAAGATACCATCAGCTTAAATACACCAACACCATTCAAATCTAAAATTAGGTTCTAAAATTAATGCCAATGTTCTTTCAGATCACCAGCTTTCTTCCTTATCTCAAAAAATAATGTTATAGATCAGGGTGTTAAACTCAATTTTATTGAGGGCCACATCAGGGTTTTGTTTGACCTTGAGGGGCTGGAGAGGGTGTAACCAGGGTGGGCATGACCAGATCGACAAATCACTTGTGTCAGGGGCACCTGTGGTGGCCCAAGCATTCTGCCAGCAAAAATGGGCTCCTGAGCTCTGTTTTCAGCTGTGATGGCCTCCTGCAAAAACAGAGCTCTGAAGGGCCACATACAGCCTTCCCGAGCTCCGTTTTTGCTAGCAGAGGCATCACAAGCCCACCCTTTGCTATTTCCAGGGTGGTCCCACAGGCCAGATCCGTGGCCCAGGCATTGAGTTTGACACCCTGTTATAGATGGCTAAAATAAAATTGGCATTATATGAGTTGAAAAACAAATACAGAAAATTTTACTCTTACACAGTTTATAGGCTCTTAAACTACTTGACATAGTTTAGCACAGGCGTATGATTTTGTCCCAAGACTTCAATTAGTTTAGGTGCATCCCTGTGTCTGGATGTCTCTCTCTGATAAAGTTCAGAGAGAGAAAAGCAGGTTTCAGAAGCATATCGAGAGTATTCTCAATTCACAGGAGCAATCTGATAGAATGGAATGGAATGGAATGGAATGGAATGGAATGGAATGGAATGGAATGGAATGGAATGGAATGGAATAGAATAGAATAGAATAGAATAGAATAGAATAGAATAGAATAGA
>BLBF01000054.1:2214232-2298585 GCA_015471245.1 Laticauda colubrina
CAGAAGCCTGAGGATGGCAGATGAGATTCTGCTGAAACGTTGCTACAACTTTAACAGAACTACAATGACGTGGGATAATACCCGAAGGAAGCTAAACAGCATATATATATATATATACATACACAAGTATATAGACAAATATTTGAAGGGTTGGAAGTCCAAAGTCAAAACAAATAGGAATAATCAGATTTCAGCTGCATTGTGGAACTACCTTGAAACAAACACCTGATATTTTCATAAGTTTACTTTTGACTGCAATACTTTTTTCTCTTTTTTAGAAAAGCATTGTTTTTATTCCTTGAGAGATTGTTGTTTTAATAGGAGAAATACTTATTTTCATTGTAAACAACCTCTTGGTCATAGAATCATATTTCCTTTAAAATCAAGTACCTTTTTGTAATCTGAAAAACAAAATATATTAATGTATTAGACTGTAAACAAGATATCTTGATTTATGCAATTCTTGTTTTGTTTCATATGTTCATTGTATTAGGGTAAATTAATTAAACTCGGCATTGTATATTTTCTCTTTTCATTAAGTATTTTGGTCTGAGTGTAGCAACAAATGCAAAGAAGGATATTCGAACATGTTAATAATTAATATTTTACAAGATTAATTAACATAATTCTTCACTGATTTTTAAAAAATCACATTTCAAGATTTCCACAAAAATTTCAAATTCAACATTAATCTGATATATATATATATACTTAAGTACATAAAGCTGTCACTTTTATTATGCAAAACAGATTTTAAAAATGGACATTGCAGGAGAAAACAAAGATTTTATATTACTTAGGAAAGCTAAAAATAGGAAGAATAAAAGTCTTTCTCTTAATCTCGCTATAAATAATTAGTTTCACTACAGGAATTATTTCACCAAAATATAGTGATAACAAGAAGCGCCGTGTTGAATTGTTCTCCACATTTTCCTCTCTTTATTTTTTTATTTTCAACAGTGTAGTTCCTGGGACTATACAAGCCTTTTTTAATCTTATCCCGATCAACTGAACCTTTTTCTCCAACACAGCTTTGTGCATGATATCTTTCTGATAGTGTTTCTTATTTAATTAAAACAGACACTGACAGAAGGACATGGATTAGAACTGTAATGATGCATTTACTTAGATTAATTGGAGTCTCCTTTTGGAGTAATGGCTTAAACAAAGAACAAAAGAGAATTGTTATGAAACAGCCTTTTATCCTAAGCAAAGGTCATATTATGAGGTTTTTAATTTTGTCATCCTCTGTTATATTGGGCCTCGCTATTGGAACATGAGAAGTGCCCTTTTTAGTTTTTCAAAGCCCATTATTATAATACAGCCATTAAAGCTGTAAATTAAAATGTCTGATTTTAAAACAGGTTGCTTAGCTTTTAGAACCTTCTAATTAGCATGTTGTGCATTGTTGGGAAGGAAAAAACGACTAAAACACTAATGACCACTGCCAGGTGACCACACTGCTGCACAAAGTAATAAACCTCTTTTTCAAGTCACATAATGAATTATCCAAGCTGGGGTCTCCCCTACATCATTTTACACATACAAAAATACATAAATCAATTCAGAGGTTATTATTGTGGGATTTACTATGTACCAGAAAATAAACCCAAATCAGAAGGACAGAATTAATGTTGAACAATAAGACAAAAAACAAAAGCAAAAATAATTAAAGGAATCAGTAATACAATCCTCTAAATTTCTGGTCACATCCACTGAACTGAATAGGACTCATGTCTATGTGAATAAATTAAAGGGTTATATTTATTTTTGTAGCCCAACCTCACTTCCCCAGAATGCTGAGCTGCTAACAAAAATGAAAATATTTTAATTAAAATCTATATTTAAAATTACACAGCCTCTAAAATAATAATTAAGAAAATCAAAAGGCTTGGTTGAAGAGGAAAAAGTAAGAAGGGTGATTTTAATACTCCTTTTCTATTAGTGCCACTATCATTTAAAAGTATGCTTTAATGTATCTATGTAGTAGCATAAGAGTGAATCTTCTGCCATACCATCCCTCCTAGACAGATGGGAGCTTACAGTTTTTAGTCAAATTGAGAACAGGTTTTGGTCTCCATAACCAGAAAAGTGAAATTTCATCTGGATCCAGTGGCATAGTTGCAATGCAAATTATTGTTAGTCCCAAGAGTTAGCCATGGTGGCGCAGTGATTAGAATGCAGTATTGCAGGCTAATTCTGCTGACTGCCAGTAGTTCATCTTCACTGGCTCAAGATTGACTCAGCCTTCCAACCTTCTGAGGCTAGTGAAATGAGGATCCAGATTGTTGGGAGCAATATGGTGACTCTATAAACTGCTTAGAGGGGGCTGTAAAGCACTGTGAAGTGGTATATAAGTCTCAGTGCTATTGCTATAACTATTTTGCAGGACAAATAGACAGCATGTGTGTACAAGGGTCTTATTACATGTTGGCCATCCCAAATAAGTTGTAAGTTAAATGTTTAGCTTTTTTTCTTATGCTAGCTTGCTTGCTGATTGATTGATTAATGGCTACCCAGTCACTCTGTTGATCCTAAGCAGCTCACCACAATCAATAAGGAATAAAAGCAACAGACACAAAACCAAACTATTACTCCTCTGACTCAATCCTCACCCTCATCAAATAGTTGGGAGGGAAAGCTAGGTCTTCATGACTTTCAGAAAAGTTAAAAGAGTAGAGATCCTTCCTTGAATCTTGAGTGGGAGGCTATTCCAGGAGGGTGATTACAGAGAAGGTGCACTTCCAAGATCCCATCAGATGACAGCCATTAAGGGAAGGAACCTGGAGCAGGTCCACCTTCTCTGACCTAGTGAAACAGGGAGAAACAGTCTTGAGAATAGTTTGTACCATGTAGGCTTTAATGATAATAACTAGGCTTTGAACTGCACTCAAAAAGTAATTGGAAGTCCAGTGACTGTAGTAAATCAATTGGAGGTGACTGGTATGAGTGATCATGAACAAGGCCTCCCAGAACAGGAATGAGCACAAGTGGTGCACAAGATGAATTTGTGCATAGTCTCACCTAAACATCTGCCACTTTCCAGGAGGAACCACAAGTCCAGGAGAATCCTGAAATTGCGTCCTAATTCTGGTTCAGGAGAATCAGAGTCAGAGATATCAAGTCTCCTAATCCCAGGGAGATGAAGATCCATAATTATTCTGTTTTACTAGGGTTTAATCATAGCCAGAATCTCCCCATCCAGACCTTATTGCCTCCAGGAATTAAAGTCGGGTCAGAACAGCATCACTTGCCTTGGTATATGGTAGAGAGGTATAATTGGCTAGTGATGATACTGAACCCCATGATATTGAATGACCTCACTCAGGGGCTTCATAAAGTATCAGAATGGAACTAAGAAAGAACTTGCCTTAATTCCTCTTTTCAGTCTATTCTTACATTGCCTGTATACAGGGGTGGGATTCTACCAGTTTGCACCTATTCGCTAGAACCAGTTGTTAACATTCTAAGCAGTTCAGAAAACTGGTTGTTAGAAGAAATTACTACCACTACTAATCCTGAAAGGAAGGCAGGAAGGAAACATTCTGGTGTTGCTTACAGAAACTGCCTCTCTGTTAACCCTTATTACATTCTTGGCAGGACTAAACTTCCTGTCTCAGGAACATCTCTGGAGTTTTTTCCCCCTCCTTTGCTGGTAACTTTGCTTATGTGGAGTGACCATTCAAAGTTACAATGGCACTGAAAAAAGTGACTTATGACCATTTTTCACACTTACAACTATTGCAGCATCCCCACAGTCATAAGAGGCCAGGCGAGGAGATGCGTGCCTCGATGTGAGTGATACTGAGTTGGCCACACCCAACCAATAACATGACCATCAAGCCATGTCCACCCAGTCACATGACCACCAAGCCACACCCACCACCTAAGCCATACCCACAGAACCGGTTGTTAAAAATTTGAATCCCACCCCTGCAATACATGCAAAGTTAGAGACCCGACCCATCTAATCTATACCAATAATCATTAATACATATAGCCCTAATGTTGACAAATCAGCATGTAAGTATATTAGGAACTGTGGTTCAGCAACACATAGATAATCATGCAGACCTTTTTGAAGTAAAGTTAATAGACTGGAGGAAAGTGATTAATAGTTACTGAACAGAGGTGAAACTTGTTTTTTTAAATAAGAGGTATGAATAGGACCAACAATGCACAGCAAGTAGCTTTAATGATATCATACAAAACAGAATGAGCAAATGTCCACTGAAAATGTCATATTTAATTTGGGAAGATGATACATATAAATGTAAATAGCACTATTCAAACAGAGGTTTGAAAGCTACTACAAAATGATGGATTTCAGATCTATGTGGCACTATAAGTATTAAGTCATTTTCACATATGTTCAGTTGATGCTTAGACAGTGGTAACATGCAGCTGATTGTCTACCAAAACTACAGTAGATCTTCAGCCAAATTTCAGCTACAGCATTAGCTGGACTTATTCATTCAGACATGCAAATAATCTCTTACTGGAATAGCTATTAAACAAATCAACATCCACCTTTGATCTGTTCTGAATCAAAACTGTATGTTTACTCAGTTGGTAGCTGCACAGTAGTGTGGAAAAGAAGCTGAGATATCACACTTCTGGAGTTTCATGAGTAAGAAAATCTAGAGTGTCCAAATCATCAAAGCATCTACTCATAAACTTTTCAATGAATTTAGTAGTAGGTCAGCACTAAAGGAATTAAAAGAATGGGACATAAGAGAGAATATTTTAAGGATACTGTAATATGAACGAATGCCTTCTGTGTGTAACTCAATACCCACAAGCCTAAGCTAGCATTTGAAAAGCACATTTTGATTTAATAAAAGTCAAATGTTGAAACACACACCACAGTCGTTTTAGCAAATAAGTAGAAAAATATGGGGCCAGTCTCCCACATGCAACATGAACATTGGCTTTAAACTTAGAATTGTTTAGATAGTAAATTAACTGTGTTGCTTAACCTTCACTGGATAAAAAGCCTTCCAGCCAATATCTGTATCCATTCAGCATTAGAACAATGAGCTCCTGCCTAAGCATAGTACTTAGTGTCCTGCGGTTTTTATCGAATATCCATATATTACATTAGTGTACATAGCACAGTAGCAGTAATTTAAGAGTTCAGCATAGAAGCCTGGTAGGATCAGGATGGTATAACAGCAGTTAGTAGCGTGGCAAAGCACAAACAGCAGCAAAACAGTTACACAAATTCAGGGCTCATAATGCTATGGAAAAAGAACAAGAACTGAAATGGATTTCACATAAGGAAAGATCAGATTGTTAAATTACAGAAAGCATCTATCTTTCATATAGGCTACTCTTTAGGAAAAGAATTGACAGTAGTAATCTTTAGTGATTAACTTTACAGCCAAAGTTCTGGTTACTGTCCCAGTTTGGATGCTCAGTCTGCATCTCAAACTCAGTTAAATCAATTAAGATAGGAACAAATGTGTATCTGTGCCACAAATAGAAAAAAGAAAGCCAAGTTGGGTGCCTTTGCAATAACCTTTTTGTGAAAGAGTTATGTTTAACTTGAACTGTTGTGATACACTTAAACAAGCAGTAGGAAACTTTGTTGCAATGAGCAGCATGATGTTACTACTCCAAGTGAGGAGTAGTAAGAGGAGTTGAAATCAATAGTTATGTGGTAACTGTTAGGGATAACATTGTTCACCCTAACTGGTTTAGGTGAAATAATAACTATGAATCATAGTTAGTGTATGTTAGAGTGTATACAGCTTTAACTGTGAAATAGCAATTAAAGGAGTGGTTAAGAAAACAATATAAAAGTAGCAAGACTACGGCTTTCTCTCTCTCTCTGGCTTTGATGGTCCCTGATTACTGCTTGGAATCAAGACTGCATAGCTCGAACGGGAGAGACAACAAAGGACTGATTTTGTAAGTGAACTGACATAGGATATTCTACATGGACTTTGCTAAATGAATACCCCTGAATGGACTGACTACATGGTAAATGAATATTGGACTGTTATTTGACTATGCCATAAACTTATACTGGAATAAAATATATTTTTGATAGCACAAGCGTATCTGTTATTTTTACTGTATGTTAATAAACATACAAGCTTAGCTCACTCATTTATCTGTGTGCCTATCTGACTAACGCTGCACATTCTGTTTAGCTTGTCTACCTAACCCTGGTTGGGGAACCCAGGCTCAACAGTAACTTGATTGATTAATTTATTTAGGTATTAGCTCAAGAAAATTTGAATTTATTTTCTAGTCTAACATGATGTTGCAGTATCCCACTGAACAAATAAGATACAAAACTGCAATTACATCTACAACTATCTGCTCAAGACCAATTCAGTTGCAAAAACAATTGCAAACCAGTATGTCTCGAGCTGCACACATTTCTTCCTTTAGGCTAAGCATGCAACTAATATATCTGTGATGACATCGCTATTTTTCATATTTTCCATGATAAAATTTATATATATCCAAAAAATATATAACTTTGCCACAGATATATGCGTCCTCTGCAGCAGGAGTCTCCAAAGTTGACAACTTTAAGACTTGAGGACCAACTCCCAGAATTCCTCAATCAGCATGTCTTAAAGTTGCCATGTTTAGAGACCATTGCTCTATAGCATGTATGAATGCAATGCTGAACTAATTAATTATGATGTGCACAAATTGAAAAGCTGTTATTAGTGACTTCAGTACAATCTTAAAACAACTTCAGGTTATTGATGGAGGCATAGTTGTTTAGTACAGAACATACTAAAAAAAAAGACAAAATATGCATTGTGGTGTCACCAACCAAACTCATCCTTTCATGCTTTAATGCATGGCACAACGTCTTTACATAACTTATAGGGTTTGTGACACCACAACATATCCTTTATTATTTGCCCTTGCTTGTCTCAGATACCTATATATGGGTTCCTATATCACAAAGTCATAATGTGGCTTGATCCAATGGTTAAGTTTACATATTTTATTATGAAGAAGAATGTCTCCATATTTATGACTGTAACTTGATTAACAAATGGCACGTATTTGAAAACTCAGTTCTTGTTTAAAAATCTTCTTTTCATGCTACAAATAATTAATTATTCTCAGTTCTCAGAGTGGCAAGTCATGACTTTTTTTATGAAGTATGAA
Source organism: Laticauda colubrina (assembly GCA_015471245.1). Taxonomy (NCBI): domain Eukaryota; kingdom Metazoa; phylum Chordata; class Lepidosauria; order Squamata; family Elapidae; genus Laticauda; species Laticauda colubrina. The sequence goes on from BLBF01000054.1 coordinate 2,221,376, forward strand.
CAGTGATGTTAGGTAGTATATGTCAAGTTTTCAGTATTTAAACGGTAATAAATTGTTCATCTTAGCCTTCCAGTTTTGGACTAAAATGCTTTTATCTCTCTCTTTTTTTAATCATGGACTGTGATCTACCCATTCATAAACTTTCATAAATAGTATGTTGTCTTTTTTGAAAGACTATTGTTGGGAATATAGTGCATGTAAATAACCTAACTCAGAAGCATTTCTTTTAAAAAGTTATTAAATAGACTCTCCCAAAGCCATCCAACCACAGTTAATCAGGAAAGTTTTAACATTGCCTTAGAGAATTACGGTGAAGCTAACAGTAAATCAAAAAGAGGCATGAATTTGGGAAGTCTTTATCTGTTGTTTTTTTTTTTGTTTACTTATTTATTAAATTTATTGCCTGCCCATTTACTACAGGGTAACTCTGGGTGGCTACATATCTATGTATTTCAACTACCACAGCTAACACAAAAAAGACCTTTAATTAAAGATATTGTTGATATTTTGCTCCAGGTTCCTCCATTATAAAAATATTTAAAGCTCTAAAGTAGGCAAATAAAATCTATCAGGCACCTAAAAGACAATAGAACTGATATAAGCAATGTGGATACTGTCTTAAAATGTTCCTGTTACAGGTCATCTTTCATATAATTAGCAGAAAATTATTTTAACATACTGCACCTCTGTATGGTTTGACAATTGCACAGTGGCAGATAGGAAAGCACTCCAGAGGGTTAACATCATTGCCCAGAAGATCATTGGTTGCCCTCTCCCTTCTTTGGAAGAGATTTATAGCTCCCACTGCCTTAAGAAAGTTCAAAACATTCTCAAAGATCCATCTCATCCCAGGAACCCTTTTTTGGAACTATTATCATCTGGCAGACAGTACAGAATAATAAGAACAAAGACAAATAGGCTGAAAAACAGCTTCTATCCCAGGGCAGGAGCTCTTTTGAATTCTGCTATATAGTGCAGTATTGGTGTGGTGTCGGGGGTTTCCTTGTGAAGAGTGAAGGATGTGTGCTTGTGTTTATTTTCATGGTCATGATGTGCACTGAAGATGGTGTTTGATTTCATTGTACAAGGTGCAATGACAATAAACTAAACTAAACTGAACTAAAACTTCTAAAAAGGTTCTCAAAAGAAGTGTTTTGGTATATGGCAAAGAAATAAGCAGTCCCAGATGCTATAGAAGTCATTTATAGGGGTTTTTTTCCCAATAATTTTTGTTATTTTCCAGCTTTAAAACATATTAATCTTAATTTTAACAGTACTGTGTCATCATTATTATACACATCGTTATACAAACTAATCTCATTATTATACAAATCATTGTACAAACCAATCTCATGCAAATATCTACATTTGTATATCTTTATATACGTTTATATATTTTTATCTATAACTTTCTTGTTTTCTTTTCTTTTTGTTTCTCTTACTCAACCAATTTTACCAATTATCCCAAATTTCATAATACTCTGACTCTTCTTCTCTTTTAGTTTTAAGGTCAGTTTATCCATTTCAGCACAATCTGGAATTTTTTGAATAATTAATTCCTTGGAAGGTATATTATTTTGTTTCCAACATTGTGCAGATACTATCCTTGATGCTATCAAAATATGTAGTAGAATATATATAATCTTCTTCTTATACTTTCTCTTAATTATTCCCAATAGAAACAATTCTGGTTTAAATTATATTTGTTCCTCAACTATATCTTGTATCCAGCTCCTAATTTTCATCCAGTATTTTTGGGCTTCCGGGCATGACCACCACATACAATAAAAGGTACCATGATTTCGTTTGCATTTCCAACATGTAGGATTCATGTTAGGGTACATTTTAGCTCATCACATTGGTAGCAGATGCCATTGATAGAACATCTTGTACTGATCTTGTTAATATATAATTTTTGTTCCACATTATTTTCCAATCTGCTAAATCTATATGATGCCCAAAAATTTTGCCCATGCTATCATGCATCCTTTTGCTGCCTCCTCTTCTAATGCAACTTTTAATAGGTAATTATACATTTTCACTATAAATTTCTTTTTTGGGCCTGTTAAAATTTTATCTAATTGTTGCAGCTCTGTGTAAATTCCATAGTCTTCCATATCTTTTTTATATCTGTTTTGTAATTGTAAATATGGCCACCAATCTATGAATATACCTTGCTCTTTTAATTCATGATTTGTTTTTAGTTTTCCTGACCTTTTTGTTACCTGACCTTTTTGCTCATGTCCAATGTGTTTTGGGAAATCATCGCCTCCATGTTAGATAACGAGATAGGTATTTTTATATAATGTTTTCATCTAATTTTATTCCATATCTGTATTAAGGAGTCTCTCATAAAATGTCTATGAAAATATGTTTGTTTTTTACTTTTATTTTCCCATAGGAGAGCATGCCACCCTCTCTGTAATTCATGACCTTCTAAGGTTAATATTCTTTTATTACTCAAATTTACCCATTAGAATTGATACATGCAATGTGGGTACTGTCTTAAAATGTTCCTGTTACAGGTCACCTTTCATATAATAAGCAGAAAACCTCCAAAAAGATTCTCAAAATAAGTGTTTTAGTATATGGCAAAGAAATAACAGTCTCATGTGCTATTGAAGCCATTTATAGTTTTAACAGTTAAGATTTTATAATCTTAGAAAATTATCTGCAACTGTATTTTTTTCTTTTTCTTCTGAGTAGATTTTGAACCTATCTTGTAATACATTAAACTCTTCTACTAATGTCCAGTGTCAAACAAAGACTATAATTTTAGAGGATGCTAAATTCCAAATTACTCTCCCTTAGTACTTCATTTTCCCCCTTGCTCCCCCATTCTCTTTAATCCATTATTGTTTGATTTATTGTTCTAATTTGGTCTTCTAAACACTCTAAAGTAAAAATTAAAAAATGTTTATTTTTCTTAAAGAAAATAAACTTAAATGATACACAGTGGTTCATGCAAAATCTTGTTGAAAATCTCAAAGCCTTACTGCATCAAATAATAGCCTATAGAACATAGGAATTTGGTTTGTTGTCTAAAAATAATTAATCAAACATGAACAATGGACTATAATAATAAAAAATTATGACAAAAGACACCTGAGAAGGTAGCAAGCAGCTTTTCAAAGACTCCTCTTGGGAGACATAATTCAGGCAGACAAGGTGAAAGCCCTGAGAAAAGACTGTATGTACAAAAAGTATGCTTTCTAAACTGACAACTAAAATCAACTGCACCACAGGCCAAAAAAACATCAGAACTAGGACAGTTTAAAAAGCAGAAGAATTCATAATGCTAAACTTTGAAAAAAAGAGGTTTCTGAAAGAGGAGTGACTTTGTCATATGTTTAGAATCAAATTATACTCATAATTTGCGAGGTAATTGATACAATTGCTACAAATTATTTTCATGTTTCGGTATGTTGTTGTCATACAGACAGGGCAAAGAGGGATTCTTTGGGTTTCTTCTTTATGATGATATTATTATAATTGAGGACAACTGAACTGGACTGTCACATAAACCTAAAGTGATTTAAATTTCTGTTGCATGGGCACTGATAAAGCGTAATGCAGATAAGCATTCCCATATATGCTTCAAAAATATATAACCAGCTCACTGCCAGCCTGGATAAAGCAATAATTGGGGGTGTGTGCAAACTAAAAAAAAGGGTTGTTGTGAAATCTAATCAACACACTGAAACAGAGAGATTTGCTTCCACCTGATTCAATACATGAACTAAACCTCCATGTGTTGCCACTGAGGGAAAAAAAAATACCAAAACATGGTTATAATTTATCCCGATCTGTTTGACAGAATTAAATAAAAATTGCAGAATATTTTCATCAGCGCCTATGAAAAAGAATGTGGCAGCATGCAAGAATGAAGCATCTCTATACTAGAAAAATGGACATTGGAGCACCCTTTCCATGTGACAATCTCCCTTGCCATAAAGCCCCACCCCCCAAAATGTATGTATGTATGTATGTATGTATGTATGTATGTATGTATGTATGTATGCATTCTTTATTTATTTATTTATTATTAATTTATTATTTGGCCACCAATCTCACTTGGCCAGTATATACATTTAAAGGCCAGGTCACATCACCCAACGGATGCAAAACGTATGTAAAAAGGACACAGCGGACGAGCAAATTTTCCATCCATTGTTATCCGCTCTCAAAAGTGCCCCAAATTTGCATAAAGAGAATGGAAAAGAATAGACGGGGGGAGGACGTAACGCAGATGTAAAACGGATGCTCAACAGAAGCCAAGCGGATGAAAGCGGATGGAAGCGGAAGGCATGTCCAAAGGGCTTCCGGGGGAGCATAGCAAAGTAGACGCCTAGCGGAAAGAGCGGATGCGTAGCAGATGAAGCAGATGCAGAGCGGATGTGTAGCAGATGTGTAGCGGATGCAGAGCGGATGCGTAGCGGATGACGCGGATCATAGCGGATGCAGAGTGGATGCCTAGCAGATCACTGCGCATGCGGGGAGGATGCATTGCGTCAGCCCCACGGATATAAAAGGAGGCAACTCGCAAGCAGGTCACCATTCAGAGGAAAGACCTGCTGCCAGACACATCTTCATCAGAGACCTCTTCATCAGAGACCTCTTCATCACAGACATCTTCATCATGGGAAAGAAGAGGAAGACTGTGCCATCTTCTGCCAGCCCTGGCAAGAGGGATAGATCCGCCATCCCACCCCCTGGCGCTGACTCTGCTGCTGCTGCTGCTTCTTCTGCTGCTGGTGCTGCTGCTGCTCCTGCTGCTGCTTGTGTTTCTCCTGCTGCTTCTCCTGCTGCTGCTGTGGTGGACCAGCCTCAAAGCCATGAAAACCCTGATGCTGAAGGCCCTGCCAGAGGGAGGAAGAGGCAAGGCAAGGAGAAGGAGAAGGGAGAGAGGAAGCAGTACTCCATCGCAGAGGAGCATGAGGAGGAGGTGTTGGAGTGGCTGAGGGAGAATCAGTATATGTGGAGGAAGGGCCACAGGCTCTATTGAGACACCAAGTGGAAACAGGTGGCTTGGAGACAGAAGGCGGAGAGACTGGGCTACGCTTCAGACGTCCTCCTCGGGTGGTGGAAGCATATGCACACCTGGTACGGGAAGCTGCACCTGAAGAAGTCTGGCCAGGCCGCGGTCAAGCTCACTGACCGGGAGACCTATGTCATGGCAAAGTGAAGCTTCCTGGAGGGTGAGGTCCATCACCGAGGAGCAGCCCCTCTGTCTACCCTCACTCTCAGGCAGCCCACAGACAGCCAGTCCTCTTCTGGCCAGGAGACAGCGACCATGTCCGGGCAGGTGTCCAAAGAGCACCCCACGACAGAGACCCCCCCGACAGCTGCACACCCTATGCCGGAGGACGTGGAGGATTCTCTCACACATATGGAGCAAGAAGAAGCAGCGACCACCAGGGACCAACCCACAACCACCCCCAGCTCCACCTCCACAGAAAGCAGGCAGAGAGGCAGACCAGAGGGACAGAGCCACACTGTCCTGCTGGAGATCAGGGACACCATCAAGACCAGCACAGATCTCCTCTCTCAGCTGGTACACTTCGAGATTCTATCCTCAAACCGCAAGCCCTTCCTCACCTACGTGACCCAGACCCTCATGGACATGCCCGAGCCCCAGTACCAGGTGATGAAGGAGAGGATCACGGCACTGCTGCACCACCCTCCAGGCCCAGCTGAACCTGCTCCCACCCACTCCAGGTCTGCTCCTCCAGCCGATGTCACAGCCCTTCCAAGGCTTTCAACAGCCCCTCTCCTACCAAGGCTACGGCTACCAGGAGTTCCAGCAGCACAGGAAGCCCTTCCCAGTCCAGGCACAGGTTCCTCGCATGCCACAGGTGCCACCAATCCTACCGATACCACCGATGCCAAAGACGCCACAGATGCCACCGACACCACAGATGCCACCGATGCCACCTACACCACAGATGCCACCAACGCCACAGATGCCACTGGTGCTACTGATGCCACAGACGCCACAGACACCACAGATGTTTCCTCGCATGCCACAGATGCCTCACCTCGCCCAGCTGCACACCAGACATCCCCATTACACTCCTCCTTCCTCCACCCCGCAGCCAAGCCCAGCCTCAGAACATCTGTCATCGGTCCTGTGCCTGACATCCCAGGTCCTGGATGAAGGGCCTCTCAACTTCACTGGGCTGAGCCAGCTTTCTAAGAGCTTCCTGAACACACCATCTCCTGTTGTCCTCTTGGGGCCAGGCACCCCAATGGCACCTCAGACCAGCACTCCAGCCACTGCCACCTCCAGAGTCCCTGTCCCCTTCACACCTGAGACCATGGACATGCCTCAGAGTGACTGAGAACATTGCCAGAGACTGAGCTGTTACCTGTTGACTTTATCATTGCTTGGGACACTTTTCTTGGTTCCTTTTGCTTTTTAAATAAAGTCCTACACTTTACTTAACTGTTATTAATAAAGGTTATCTTTGCTTCACACACTTGGGTCATTTCTTTTACTTAATAAAGTCTTGGTGGAAAGTTTTAGAAAATGGTGAAGCCTTTGCATGCTTATGGGATGGGCAGGGATACCTGTGAGATGGGTAATAGCTGTGGGATGGGCAGGGATACCTGTGGGATGGGTAATAGCTGTGGGATAGATAAGCCTCCAGTGCAAGCATAGTGGTGGACCATACTGTATGGTCCACCCTCCCAGATGGCCCTTTATGATCAATAACAATTTAATCATTCATCTACACATTTCAACATAAACAAAACTCTTTATTAATGCCCTATTCATTGTAAGGCCACTCAACATACATGGCTCATCAGTGTGATGAGACAAGCTCAAGGAAGCATCTATTAAGCATCTATTATCCTGTCTTGCCACTCCACTGCTCCAGCTGGGGAGTTGCACCAGTGTTTCAGGAGGCTGCGCTACTTCTTCCCTTCACGTAAAGCTCTGTTGGGGCCTGGTACATCCACAGTGTCGATCAGGTTTCGCCCTTGCCTCCATTCCCCAGGCTCCATGTCCCCATTCCCTTGTTGGTAGTCCACAAGCCTGTTCTGCAACACTGGGTAGCGGGTGCGCATGAGATTGTGCAGGATGCAGCAAGCTTTCATGATGCTCCTCACAGTCCGTGGATGATGCTGCATGGTGGTGAGAAGTACCTGGAACCTGTTGGGCAGAATGCCAAAGGCGTTCTCCACCACCCGTCTTGCCCTGGACAGCCTGTAGTTGAAGATCCTCTCTTCACGGGTGAGGCATCTGGAGGTGTAGGGCTTCATGAGGTAGGTTCTGAGGGAGAAGGCGTCATCCCCCACAATGAAGTAGGGCACATCTTGTGTGTCGTTGGGCAGGGGGTCTGGATCTGGGAAGCAAATGATGAGGTTGCGTTCCAGCCCCTCCTTGAGGTCACTGGCATTGTATATCTGGGCATCTGAAGCTGACCCATTGCCTGAAGCATCGATGTACATGAACTTGTAGTCAGCATCAACCATGGCGAAAAGGATGATGCTGAAAAAGTCCTTGTAGTTGAAATAAGTGGACCCTGACTTGATTGGATCTTTGCAGGCCACATGCTTCCCATCTATGGCTCCAATGGTGTGAGGGAAGTTCCACCTCTGATACCACTGTTCTGCAAGTTTCCTCCAGCCTTGTTCAGTGGAGGGACACGGGAGGAGCTCATCCAGGTCTTCTTCGATGATGGCCTGCACCACTTCTCTGACCACAATGCTGATGGTGTTGTGTGGCACCCTCCAGGCATACTATATGTTTCTGTACGTGGTCCCAGAGGCCAGGTGGAGCAGAGTCAGTGCCACCTTCAGTCCAGGGTCCAGGCTGGGACGGAAGTTGGTGCTCTGCTTGGTCAACCTTGGTCTCAGATGCTCCACAACTTCGTTCAACTTGGCTGGCGGCATCCTCATGAAGTTCTGGAATGCACGAGGGTCTTCGTTCCTCAGCTCCACCATCAGCTTGTTATAGAATCCAAACTCCGCTCTTCTCCTGATCCATCGTCGGACCCAGACACTTCTAGGCTGCCTCCTTTTCTTCCCGTAGAAAAGGTGAAAGAGCCTGAAGAGGGCTTGGTTCTGGTGTTGAATGATGGCGGCTACCAAAAGGAGCGTGCGATGATCCATGGTGGAGAAGAATGATGCTGTGGAAGAGCAAGATGAAGGCTGAAGAGGTCTGCACACCAGGGCTGCTGGACTGAAAGTGAGATCCGGCTGATTTCCTCCCCCTTTTTATAGGAAATGTCGGTTTTCTGCTAGGTGTCCTTCCGCATACTCCAGGTATCCTCCAGACTTAATAAATATCCGAGATATGTCCCCTATACGAATGTTTTTTCCGTTTTAATGTTTTATATCTGAGCTGCATCTGCTTTCATCCTTTCTACGTCCATGCTACTAACGCTGTGTGCCCGTTCCACGTCTGTTTTGCTTCCTCCCTGTGTCTGTTTTCTGCTGGAGCGGATTTGAGTTGCGCGGATATGCAGCTGATGCCTAGCGGATATAGCGGGTGCGTAACCGATGACGACGGATGTATATCGGATGTTCCCCATATGCGTAGCAGATGTATAACGGACGCGTTGGATACTTCATCCGCTCAAAAAGTTTTGTGCAGCTCAAAACTTTTTGAGCAGATGAAATCACAGTAGATGGATGCTGGATGGATAGAGAGTATGAAACACGTATGCAGTGAGTACACAACGGATGCATCGCGTTTTCCAACAGATGGCAAGCTTTTTTGTCTGTTTTACATCCTCTTTGCATCCGTTGGTGCAGTGTGACATGGGCTTAAAATACAACCATCATGGCTCTCTATTATTAAAACCAATTGAAAACCATGAAAAGCTACTGCTAAAAAATATGTTCATGAAAATACAAGGGAGAGTGCCATCTGACTTAAACACAATGTAACCATGTAATAGGTTCCATACTTCCTTCAGATAGCACATTCAAGTTTTGGGGGCCTTCGGGAAGGCCAGGAAGGTTGGGGACCAATATTTTCCCCTTATATTTCCTCTCAGCAATTGACCCTGGATAAGAAATTACTGTTGTTCATATTAGACAAAGCAAATTAGAACATGAATTGCATCTTTCAGGATTAGTTACTGTAGCACTAAAAGATGTACGCAATCTTTGCTGTTCAAAGAAGAAAGATCAGTAATGGAGAATCCCTACATAAAAGAAATTTGGTTATGCACTAAGGGGAAATAGGGGAAAAACTTCCTGACCAATATAAACTAGCACAATAGCTGATATTTTCCTAATCCAATTTTATCACATTCTTCCTGCTATAAAAAAAAACAAAACAAAATACCTTCTTTTCCTCTTTAGTATTTGTGTATTGCAGACTTTCCCACGTTTCTTCCCCGATGGTTACTCAAGGCTACGTACATTTTATTTTCAGGCAAGTCACTGGAAGCACTCAGCTAGGCAGCTATTCAATACAACACTACAAGAGAAGAACAAAAGCCCTGAGCATGGCAAAGGTGGTCATAATACATAAGCTTCAAATGACAGCCACCTAAACAGCCTGCATCTTTTGTCAAATTAAGTATAAATTAATGGATGTACTTTGTCATGCTGATCAGATTTAATTGTAGCAATGCATCATTAGATGCAAATGAACATTCGAGCATCTTCAACATAACAAGGCAAGTTGAACAAAATGTTTATTTCAGGCTGGCCCTTATTGACATAGCAAGGCTCATTGTCAACCCTCACTCAGTGAAACATTTTTCATTGCAGCTTGAACAAATGCTTTTTTCATTCTAAACCAGCCACCTACCCATGTTTCTCTAGCAAGCAACACAAGCCCTTCAACCAACTGGAAACCGAGACTTTGGACAATTCCTACAATGGGGTGTCATAATTTTACTATGTAAGGGCCAAACCAGAGAGTGGAGCCCTCCCAGAAAAATCTGGCTTCTGGTGGATGCACACAGCTCCTATTTCAAATTGACTTCTGTGGGCAGTCAATGAACCAGCAGTAATTTAGCTAGCATATTATCATTACATCCTATACTTTTGACAAACCAATGCTACAAATCAAGTTTTTTTCCCCTTGCCTTATGAATTCTAGTTTCCAAAGAATACAATAAACTATGATCTCCAGTTATTACAGAGTGTATGCAGGTCTCATGCAAATGAACCTAATGCACTAAAACAAATACACTATCTGGATGATATGTATCAGAATTATTAAACCTCACAAAACTATCCCTTTATCATCTATAAAGACATTTATTGGGATGGGGTGATTTCTATAAACAGCATTACTTTCCTGAACAGCAGCTTCAGTCATACTTGGAATCATAGCCAGAAAGTGTTTTGTTTTTGTTTTTTAAGTTGGCTATGTACCACAGACTCAATTCTCTCTCTCTCTCTCTCTTTCTCTTTCTGCTGTTTGGCAATTATTTGGGCAGCTGTTAGATAAAAGCAAAATCTCCTATCTGTTAAAGGCATCCATACATTAATATACTGTCAATTTCATCCTAATTTATGTATAAATAAACAACATCAGAAGTGGTTAAAAGAATTCTGCATCATATTTTAGTTTGTTTCCCCTTCTACACAGAATATGATTTGACTAGGTAACAACCTATAAAAATTCCTGGAAATCTGAGAAGCTTTCAGTTTGTACAACCCAATTAATAATGAAACCATTCCACGTTCATGATTCTCCCCTGCATTTTCTCCCTTTTAGACACCTTGTATAAAATAGGAAAATCATAAAGGACCATTATCACATTTATGGAAAATGCTGGTGCATGGTATGTTATGTCTCATAGATGTTTGCCCTGCAGTAGAAAAAAATTACATACGGTTTAAATGTATGTGGTCTATACAAACTATAGTTAAAACACTATTAAACAGTTATAAGCTTATCCGTATGAAATAGTAGACAAAATCCATTTTTATTCTTCTTTAGGGCAACATTTTATGACAATTAAATGAAAGGCTTAGCACCACTATTTCTCTGAAAATAATTGTGACAAAATAAATAAATCACTGACAGAGATGTTGGACTGCAAAGATACTGTATAAGATGCTTATTTCCAAGAGGTTATCTCAAAATCAAACATGCTTTTTTGATCCTTAAAATGTAAACGTTTCTTTTTTGCCATTCTCCCATCTGTAGACATTTAAACAAGCATTTTGACACAGAGAGAAAAAATGTAGGACAGAGAGAGAGAAAATGTAGCACTTGCCTTTAGTCTTGACATGTTATTTTATTTTATTTAAAAGGAATTAAACTCTCCTCCACCATTCATTGGTGGCCATCCCGGCAGATCCTTACCCCCACAGCTGTGAATTACACCATGCAGCTCCCCTAGAAGCAAAACAGGAGGTCCTTTTACTAACTTAGAAAAAGGGGGCATTGTGGAGGGAAAACACTTGCATTCCCTTCCCTTTTGAGTGTTCGTGTCATCTTCCTTATATAAAAGGCAAGAAAGAGCCACCTATACTATGTGAGAAATTCAGAAAAGAGACACACAGACATACAAATACAATTCCAGAGCTGGGGGAAGGGGGGGGGGATGAGCATAGCATAAAATAATTATATGTAGCAAACTGACTTAACATTGATGTGAAAGATCTTTAACAGTTATTCTAACACAGTCCTGTTAGGGGGGAAAATGTGGAGTAAAGTTATAAAGTATTTTATTGCAGTCCATGCTGGATTTACTACTTCAACTCAAAATCTTGATATTTTTTTTAAAAAGCACTAATTTAGATTTCAAGGCTAATTAAATGCATGCAAACCCCAATGCATTAAATCTAGATGAAGGCTGGAGTCACAAAATAATTTCTAATGATTCATGAAGCCCAATATTCTGCTAAACCAAATCAACCAGCATTCACAGTAGTATGATAAGTGATAGTACTTCATTAATACCTGATATTATAATACTCGGACATCTCTGTTTCAGATGTGAATAGAGCACCTTTTTTCAGACTATGGTAATGGTAGTATGTGAGCCAACAGACACCCAGACCAACACACAGATATAATGAGGATAAATTCAATTCCCTCTAAAATTGCACACCCCTCTTCCTCTCATCATGAATCAACAAAGTTTGTCTTTCATTGGATTCCATGTAGGCTTTCCCCAAGTTTAATGAAATCAGAAGAATGCTTGCTTTGCAATAGGATCATATTGTAAGTTCCAGAAACCAAGAAAGACAAATTCCTTTATTGTTCCTCACCTATATGCAGAAATCTTGCCAAACTAAAGTAATCACTGTATCATTCTAGAGAGGATCTATCTTGATTCACTTTCTTCCAAATAAACTATCTAAACTTAAGTCTACTGGCCCTCTACAATGCTGCCCCTCCCTCCTTGGAATCCAGACTACATTCCATCACATATATGGAATATCACAGAATGGGTTGACTCTTCTTTCCTATCAGTGAATTCCTCATTTATTTATAAGGGTTAGAACAAAAATAATAGTCAATAAAATATTATCTAATAGAAACATATTATATCATATGTTATATTGGCATTAATTAAGGAAACTCTGCAAACCAACAACTGTTAACAATCCAGATAGGACATTACAAGATACACACCTGGGAACACTTCTACCAATTTGCACCACTTTAGAAATAGCTCCACAACTGAGAAATATCATATATCTGTACTTGGTGCCTGAGCCTATTAATATCCACTTCATCTTTAGTGTATTTATCACCACTGAAAAAGAAATCTTTACACTGATTCATTCAATATTTTGATTCAATATTGACTGAATGTGTAGATTTGTGTGACTTAATAGTTTTTTTAAATGGCTCATTATTTTTATTAATGACCTATACTAAAGGATGAATATTTATCACATTTTCAGATGGCCCAAAATTGTATAAAATAGCTAATACTCTAGAAGATATAAAATTCAGACTGATCGTGATAGTAAAATGGGCTGAGAATAAAAGATTTAATTAGGTTTAATGGAGAAAAGTGTAAAGTTCTTTACTTAGAAAACAAAAATTAAATGCACAAATATCGAAAGAGCCATACCTGGCAATAAATATCGGAACAATATTTATTGTTTGCAACAGTTTATTGCAAACTGAATATAAGCAAGCAGAACACTGTGGTTGTCAAATAAGATAAAGGTAATTTTAGGCTGCATCAACATTATAGTTTCATATTCCAGAAAAAGCTTGTTCCATTTTATTATATTGTGTCAGACTCCACCTCAACCACTGGGTCCAGTTTGGGGAACTTCATTTTAAGAACATTTCAGGGAAACCGGATCATCAATGCCTTCATTGGATATAACTAAGCATCTTCAAATAATTATTGTTTAGTAGTACTAGGTGTTTTATCGCCAAAAGTAGCTACAAGAAAACTTAGAACTCCTATTACAAAAAGCTGTGAGTGTGGATGTTCAAGTATGATTTCTAAAGCAAATGTTGGCTGAAAATTCTAGAAGTTATAATCCAAACGTTTCTGCAATATGCCGAGTTGAAGAAGAAGGCCCTAGAATTATCTAATTTGAATACTTCTTTGAATACTTTACCCAAGATTGCTTTGACATACTTTCTATTTTTACAAAATGTTCAGGCAAAGTAAGTTTATAATGAACCTGTCAACACCTTTTTTCTTCCCACCCATAACTTTCTTAAAATATCTCTTCTTTACCAGCCGCATACTATAAATCAAGTTGAATTTGCTGCATAATTAAGCACTCACTCTAATTTTATTTTTAAACAGAATCTACAGCTCATTACTTACATTTTATTGTAATATCTCACAGCAGGGTGGTTTGTGTAATAAATAAGTAAATAAATAAACAAGTAAAAAATGTGATGTTAGTCCAAGGGCATTGTGTCTTTCAGGCTCTACATATAGCACTTAGCAGGTTACTGGCCTCCAAGGCCTAACAGATTTAACCAAGACTTTTCACACAATCAGGTAAAGAAAGCTCAGCCAGTCAGCAGATGTCCCATTCAGATAACAAAGAGAATATTTTAGTGACAATGTGAGAAAGGAGCAGTAAAAATTGTTTTAAAAGCCACTCAACCATGCTGACCATTTTTACACCCCCAGAACAGTCTCTAAGTTTTTTATGGTATGAACTGCATCTAAATTTCTTGAGCAATTGGGAAAGAAAATGCATGCATTTGCTAGAGTTCACCAAGATAGTATAGTTATTAAAAAGCTATTATGTAATTATTGAGAACCAGTTCTTTCTAGTGGTTAAGGCACCAGGTTAGAAATTGGGAGACCACAAGTTCTAGTTCTGCCTTAGACACAAAGTCAGTTTGGTGACTTTCGGCCAGCCCCTCTCCTCTCAGCCCTAGGAAGTAGGCAATGGCAAACGATTCTGAAAATTTTGCCCAGAAAATTGCAGGGCCTACTAGACAGTTGCCAGCAGACAATACTAACTTGAAAGTACACACAGAGAGACATACAAACCACACAGACTTATCAAATAAAAATTAAAGCCAACACAAAGATTATGTGGGCATTAATATACTAGGTTTGTTTCAGTCACTCATTCACTCCCACACACACAAGCACACTTGCATACAAAAGATTGCTTGTGCTTCCTGTACAGCTCTGTTCTTCCTGTTTTGCTTGTTCTATGCTTTCTTTTCATTTACAATTAAAAATTTTAAAAAGCATAATTTTCTGCCCAGAAAGGCTGAGAAAGTCTCCACTTAGCCCAGGCATTTTGTGGAGAAGGAGTACTGTGCCATTTGACTGGTAGCTTCCTTGTAGTTATCACATCATTGACATTTACGCTTCACATTTCAGGTTGTCTGCACAGAACTGCATCCCTAAAACTGGAGTTTGAAATATAGCTGCCTTGGGCTAGTTAGGATATTGTTTGCTGGGTTCTTCAGAATGCTTTCAGGTTGAGGCACACCCTTTATTTTTCATTTCATTTTATTTTATTGTAGCAGACTGCTGGATACCAAGAGAAACAGAATGCATCTGGACCTCTGATTTATTGTAGCCTGTATTAAGACATACATCAGGAAAATAGAAAAATAAAGAATGGGGCATGGAAAATGGCACGTAAACAAGTTTTGAAAGAGGAGTTTTCAAGTTTTCAAGCAACTGAAAGAGGAAGATATGGTAAGAAGAGCCTTCAATTGTATTATAGAAAAACAACAATCTGATGACTAATGTCTTGCTTGCTTTCTGTTCAGGTACCAGCCTAATCAAGGAAGTCAAGATGACAACAATGGTGGCACTTCCAATCTGCCAGTGTTATTCTTTAACATCAGATTAGCTTAATTTTAATTAGCTGCTAGTAAAACAGCTATTTACCACCACAGATTTCGATTTTGATGGAATCACTAACATGGCCTGTGCATACCACAGAGAACTGGCAGAAGAGGGTAGAATTCATCTTCACCTGCTTTATCTGCCAGGATACTCTGTGCTAGAAAGTTAGGATTGGAGGCCAGCAGATGGATATATAATAATTCCATCTTGCTGACAGATGTTCCACTTGGAAGTTTGCCAATATTGAGTGCCTGCCATTGTTTTAGGTGGCCAGAACAGTATAGACATACCATTAGTGTACCATTTAACTTTCACTCTCTCTTCCTGAGCTACTTGATCTCAGGCATGTTGTTCAATAACCCTAAATCTCTTTTTTGCTGGGGATATCAGTGCCTACCCTGGGATGGCTCAGGATTTCATACCACTTGATTCAGCCAAAATCTGACCCGATACACAGTATGTAACAAAAGCAAATTTGGATTTGATTATCCTTTCAGGTGGAACTGATAAATTGAACGGAGAGCCTTTATGAGATTCTATTGTCGTGGATCAATTGTTTTCTGCACAGCATAAATATCTGCAAGGATGGACAATCAATTAACATGTTCCAACCCAGATGCCTGATGGATCAAGATGATCTCTTGAATGCACTTGGCAAATCACCATACTGTTTGCTAGGATCCTTTCAATCCTGATTTGTAAAGTGTTGCTCCAAACAATTTTCTTCCTTCTTGGGACGAATCATCAGTGAAACAGCCAAGAATGCTTATTTCTTTGCCTCTTTTACAGTCACAGCTGTACTTTACAGCTGGCTTTGCTCTTCTTTACTGTGTACCACAAAGAGGTTAGAAGGAAATCAGAAGAGCTCAAAATATGATGTGAACAATTTGTAAAGTATATTACATCCATCTTGATTTGGATTCCAGAATATAAGTCACACAGATGTATGCTTGGCAATCGTCTGTTGTTATTCTTCTCAGATTGTAACTTTCAAGAGTGTTAACTTGCTACAGTATATGAAGAGATAAGAACTACCATTTAAATCTTGTTTTTCCTAGCTAATTAAATTAGTCAGGACAAGATTGGATCCCATGGCTTCAGAAAGCAAATGCCCCTGTCAGTCCTGAAGCCATTTTTGGAGGATCTTCAGGGCTGCCACTGCAAGGCCAATTGGAGCTTTTGTGGGGGATACAGAGATAACTGGGGATGTTAGCAAAAATAACAATTCTTTCTCGTGGGAGCCACGGATGCTTGACCAGGTATTGGAGAGATGTGGACAGCTAGGATTGGGGCTGCAACCTGATTGAACCATATATGGACGTGTGACTTGGAAGAAAGAATTTTGGGGTGCTGATTTGGGTAGGGAAACCCTTGGGTCCCGCAGAGTCGGGTTTTCCCCAGATGTGCCAATATGACATGCCTAATAAATTTATACTTTGAGGAACATGCCTGCCTTGTGGTTTTGATTCCACTGGGTGCATTAACTGGAACCCTGACAGTCCCCTTACAAGAGAAGTAACTTATTCCCACCTAAAGGAGGTACTATTACAATCTTTATTGGAGGGCTATACCAGATATCAATTTCTAGAGAAATGGAATTAATGATGGTGGCTTGACGGTTCTACACCTACCTGAATGATAATGATTTTTGGAACCGTCTGAGAAAAGCTTTACATCAGGATATTATAGTGAAATTAATTTGATCACCTTGGTGAATGAGCTAAGCTAGAAATAGGATAATGGATAGAACAGATCTATTATTCCTCCTGAAACTCTTGGCAAAACACCTGCAGGAACTGCTCCTTCATGTTGCTTCATATTTATATGGAGTGCTATTGTTTAATGTGGAACTGGATTCAGGGATAGAGAACTAGCCTGTATTGAAAGGGTTACAGACCGGTATCACTGATTCTCTGCTTTGGCAAATATGACAGGAAGAGCTTTTTTAACAATTATATCTAATGATGTCCAGTGCAATAGATACATTTCTTTCTGAGAAGGTGGGCAGTAGTATCCATAAGTTATATTCTGTCTAACAATTTCAATGCAATTTAGATGAGGCCATTCTTGAAGAGCATCTATCTATTTCACAAGCTTCAAAAAGTAGCAACTAGACTGCTAATCAGAGTAGGGATCCTTTGCTAGCACCTTCTGCTATAAATATGTCTGGCTTTTAAGATCTGCAGTGTTTCTGAAGATACTCCTATCAGAGGCTTCTGATTTGTGATATAGAACCAGGGGCATCTGCAACAAGGAGGATCAAGATGGTAACTGCACCTACAAGATCAAAGACTCACTTCTTCTTATGTGGGCCATATATTTGACGCATGTAAAAAGGTGTGGGGTTTCAATCACTTGAATTTTTTGACTTACACACATGCATGAACAAACACATAACATCCTTGGAAAAGAATCTTTTATTGGATCGCCTTACTCCAAGATTTTTATTTGGTCTCCACTCCCTTGATGTTTAGGAAATTAGAAAAGATATATATCTTCTTCACCATCAATGATACATCTTAAACTGTATCATTAATTTTGATTTATATTTTTAATGCTTTAAATTTTTATTTTTAAATTTTGTTAGCTATATTAAGTGCTCACTATAGCAAAAAAGCAGGGAATAAATCAAATAAATGAATTAACAAACATATTCAAATGGTTTAAATTGGAATGAACATGTACATAAAATGATTACTGGATAGAAGCTAACTATATGGTTCATTTTAAGAGCTGTGGTGGCTCAGTGATTAGAATGCAGTAGTGCAGGCTACTCTGCTGACTTCCAGCAGTTTGATTTTCACTGGCTCAAGGTTGACTCAGCCTTCCATCCTGAGGTCCATAAAATGAGGACCCAGATTATTTCAGGCAATATGCTATAAACCACTTAGAGAGGGCTGTAAAGCACTGTGAAGTATATAAGTTTAAGTGCTATTGATATTGTTATTTTTTTTATGTTGAGTTAAATGAGGGAAATCTTTTTCTTTATGAATAATGTGGTTTAGCTACGGGATCAATGATTGAATTACTCTCTATACACTTTCCAATTGGTGAGTTGGAAGAAAAGAAGTAAGAACTTCTTTGGTCAGCCAAAATCAAACTAAGGAGTTATTAAGCAAAGAATGAAAGAAGGACAACATAAATTCAGATTTAGACCTGGATTGAGTAAGTGTTCACCCCTGGTTTATGAACTACTCTTTATAGATGTAATGAAAATTCAGATCAATTTTATACTATGTAGTCAAAGCTTAACATTACATTTAATGACCTGTGTTCTCTGCGTATTACAATATGTTTGGCTTAGTTTCTCCTTTTTAAATTTTTTTATAATCTTTTCTTTTTGTCATGAATGCTAGAGGAGGAAAAATCAAGTAAGAAAACTAAAGGTTTTCCCCAATCTGATAATTTTTGAAAGAATGCTTTTCAAGTGGGAGTCCTTTCAAAGAAGTGGTTCCTCATGATTATGATAGTTTGTGCAAAACAGAACTGGATCCTACCATATTTAAAATTTTACTTATTAGAAGTGTTCCGATAACATTTCTTTTTACAATAATCTCAAACCCATCTTAACATACCTGAGAAGACATGCTAGAAAAACATTATTTTAATTGGCTTGCTTTCAACATCTTAGATGGACACATCTTAGTTTTTTTAATATAGTAAATTAAATGGCCTTGCAATAATATTTTTATATTTCATTTGTTTAATGTACAGACTGGTCTGTGACCATAATAAAGATTTGATTTGATTATTTAATGTATAGCCCATCTGTCTAGTGCTGATGCAGTATAATGGCAATTAACAAGAATAACAATCAATAAAATCCAGGCTCCCCTGTTCTTCGAATATACCACTCCATTTAGAAGCATGTATCCATTTGAAAACACCGTTGTTTCCTTATTTATTTGGCTGTCATCTTTCCTTTTGCTTTCTGCTATGGGCTGCATCCACAGCTGCTGACCCCGAGCATATGCCGACTTAATCACGGTAATTGCCTCATCCTAGGAAATGATGCCAGGCAAACTTTACCAAGTGATGAGCTTGATACCTAGCACCTCAACTAATTGTGGGAATTGGCCTCACATATCACCAATTTGGGCTAAAGAAGATGCTGTCAATCATTTGGACATTTCAAAGAGTTTCTTCTCCAAGTATCAGAAAATAGCAGCCTCATTGCAAGCAATTTATTCCTTCCTGTACTTTCCTCCCCACAAATTAAACGACTAAATTCATACTATGCCAAACTCTTCTCTTCCTGGCAGCTCTTGGATATATATTTTATCTGTTTCACTTACTGTTTTTCCTTTCAGAATATAAATAAAACTTAACCTCTTTTGATTGACAGCAAGAAACAACAATATTTAATTAACATCTTTCATTTGTAACAAATCTTACAAGCTCCACCTAGTTAATAATGCTGCTTAAAAGTATTTCTCCACTGTTTTGAACAAAAAAAAACTTTTTGAGAAAAGCTCAGAACATTGTGTTCTTAATTCAAAAGCACATGCCAAATTAATTATGGTCTTATGCTTTGACCAAAAGTAGGATTTGAGGGATTTTCTCTTTTTAAATCAAAGGATTCTTAAGTAATTTATGAATGATACTGAAATAATGTTTGAGTTAGTTGCTAACTTGCTGTTAACTTGTAGTGTTCAAAGGTGTTTTGAAAACAATCCCATTGGCAGAACATGTATTAAAAGCCGTATCTCCTCAAAACTTTATTCAGTGTAACAACAGCTGCATTAAGCTGAAACAGAAATGTTTTCAGATTATTGTTCTTGAACATATAACCTATCTAGTACTTTTGCAACAGTTTGTTTTCTAAAATTCAAGCATCCATTGCTAAATTAAAATAATGGCTTTGAATGTCTAATAAACATTTATTTGATAATGGAACGATATTTTTCATTCTATGAGGTACAAGATTTCTAGAGGCAGTAAAGTACTTTAGTGTAATTAGATGTGCATAGTCTTTCTATACTTTAGCAAATCTTTGCTGAACTATTAGTCACAAAGGTTTTTGTAAAGTTATTTTCATAATAAAGCAGATACTGCACTGTTTGCATATGTGGGAAAATTTATACATTTACATCTTTGGAAACTCTGTTTTTAAAACACAAACTTCACCCAAAGATTTCATGATTATTTCAATTTCGATGCCTGTACTGATCAGAGAGAACAATCTGAACATAGCTTTCTCATCTGAATCATGAATGGCACAACTTCTATGAACACATTAAAAAGAGAAAAAAGATCCTACAGTAGATAAAGGACATGAATTGCAATATATCCACAAAATCTTACTGTAAAGATATTAGATGGTCAATGCCATTATGCTATTGGAGGCCGTCACAAGTAAGACAAAAGACTTATTGAGATAATAGGGATTTACAACCAGTTCATACATTAACATCTGCATTATGTGAACTGAACACGTGATCAGATAAGCCCTAAATTTGTGACAGAATGACTGAAGCCTGCTTCTTCTGAATTACAGGTCTGATCCAAAATATCCAAAAATGCATTCACACATGCACATACTCACACACACAGGATTGCCCTTGGAGAAACATGTGCTTGGGCTAAAGCTGACATCATTGAGCTTTGATACTTTCCTGTAGATGAATTGGAAGATCTAAATCAAAGAAATGCAACAAAAATAATATTTTGGTAGGGGTAATTCTCTAGAATTCTAGGTAAGGATGTTGAGGATCAGCAGTCAATGATTACTAGAGAAGTACTGTTTAGTACTTTTAAAAGAAAATGTCTGTTGAGGGAACTTAAATCAAAATGGAAGACACATCATCTATCCTTCATTTCAAGATCTATTATTGATGTTATCTAAATATATAAATATAATTCCTTATTCGGTCCATGAGGAGGAGCAAAATACATAAAAAGAAAATTGTGTTCACAAACAGATTTGCTTGTAGCTTAGAGATCACTAAAATGAATGAAAACTAAAAAGTCTACAAGGATTTCATTCCGTATTACAAAGTGCTTTCAGTGTTTTCAACACCCTGGCTTTTCCATACTTATGACAACCACACTGCTGCATCCCTGTGATAACAGGCTCAGAGTAAAATAAAGCTCAACATCTTTAAGATTAATGGAGCAGATAGAAAATTAAGCAAAATAGAGAGTAAGAAACTCAAGATGCACGGAGATCATTTTAAAAGAAGAATCATACAAGGCAGTTTAGGAAGATTGTGCATAAGCTGGGTCTTTTTTATCCTTTAGTGTGCAACATAGAAAAATGGTAATAGACAAGGTGACCCCTCTCCCACTCAATAATCTCACTTATATGCTTGAAGAGATCAAGAAATAAAGGAGTTTATTGATTATTCGGGCTCTGAATGTTTGTCACAGAATAAACTATAATAAACCTAAAATAATTAAGTCAAGAGTGACAAAGGGCTCCTCATGTATCTACTAAAGACGTTACCTCATTTTAACTCTGGGGGAGGGGGTCCCATTTCAATTTGCCCATATTATTTAGTTCTGGAAAAGTTCCTTTTGGCATAAATACTCATTCTTTGTTCTCCTTTTATTCTCTAAGGAAATGTTCTCCACAAATTGTATAGAATTACTCAGGTTTTTTATACAACTGTTTTTCCACTCATCATGTGGTATAATCCCAACCAATGCAAGGAATGTTGCTGGGTTTTTGCAGAAAAATAAAGATAAAGCACATCAAATATTGGGTTTTTTTTATATCATCATTTTTTCAGGTAAAGCATTTTCCCCACAACCCTACTACTTTTGATTAACATTGTCATTGTTAATTGTTCATCACAATTTTGAAGATCATTATTAAAAAGCTAAAGTCCACCCCTTCCACAAATTGAGATACAGAATAAAATGTGCAGGGTTAGAATTAAATTTGGATTAGAACTGGATTAGAAATGTTTGCCTTTTATTGAAAGAACATCATGTAAAGATGAAGAAAGTTCTCATCAACTAGGAATTAATTCATATTAATTGCACATGGAACAGCTGAGTGTAGAAACTGCAAGTCAAAGAAAGCTTCCACTATTACATTACATTTAAAAAACATGGTCATGAAGATGCATTCCTGTAAACTCTAACATTTATCCTTGTAGTTCTAATTTAATATCTGAATTGTCCATTATTTTTCTATGTATGTATGTATGTATGTATGTATGTATGTATGTATGTATGTATGTCTTAAGAATGGCTCAACTATAATAACTATACTAACCTATTTTAACTATAATAACCATACCTAGAAGAATATATCAATCTAAAATGTTATAAAATTATAAAAATGGAACCAATTGTGCTTTTTTAATGTAGTTTTTGATTTCCCCAAATTTATCTGTTGCACTGGCTATTAAAGCTCATTAAGTACACTAAGAGTATGACTTTCTAGTAATCTCTTCTCCAATGGTTAGATATTGTCTGCTGTTTAGTTTGTTTTACATTCAAGACCTTGTAGTTTGCCTCTTCCTAATATGGAGGAACTTGCAGGATCTAATCATGTTGAAATATCTGCTTGTTCCATTTCAGAGAGGCTTCATTTTCCTCTTATTTATCTATATGTTGCCAATATAACTACAGGAAGTGAGAAACATTGTGCTAACAGGACTATAGAATTGATGAATAAAAACCGTAACACTCACCCACACGCCCCCCCAGGCTAAGCTGCCAAATAAGTAGTGAATTAATTTCTGTAAAGTACTCTAACATTACAAAGGTGTGTTGAAAGGTGTCTGCTCATGTTTCAAATTAAACGCACTGCTGGTCAGCATTAGCACCTCGGCTTTGAACAGCAGCCATTTGCCTACACTTCAGGGGTTGGGAAAAACGGATTTTCCGTTCACACTGGAATAATTAGAACATGTCAGGAAGAATTAATTTCCTCATTTTTCAAAAGGATACACAGAAATTACCATGTTATTATATGACAGGGTCCCTTGGAGAATTGTATTAAATTTAATTTCTAGCGCAGCCCACACAACAAATTAAAGTCATAAATAAGATGGAAAGAAGCAGGACGCAGAGCATATGTTTATGGCAATGAGTGAAGCCAGGGGACCAGAAACAACTATCTTCATTTCATTTTATTTAAATCAGCCAGACACTGTGTATCTGAATGACAGCACTTGTTAATGGTGCTGAGATTATAGGCTCCTTAATTTTAGAAAAACAGTTACTAGACAGTTGGCATTCAAACTGTAGGCTTTCAAAAAGCAGACCCTCATTTAAATGTTATTTTCTTGCATAACCCTATGGTCATGCTCTAACTTCTGCATAAGATACACATTTTAACCTTTCTCCCCCTCCTCCTCCTCTAATAGCAGCAACTCAATTCATTGATTTGCTGATTGACCACACCACAAAAATATTTGGGATGAGCAGTATTAATAGAGGATGGAAAAAACAAACACTCAGGCAACTTTATCCTTATAAACTATAAGCTAACTTTATCCCTATAAACTTACAACCACAATTCAGCCAGTGGTGCAATTCAACCGGTGTAACAACTGGTTCGGTGATTGTGTGCTTTGCCCAAACCAGTCCAAACTAGTAGAATCCCAGCCCTGAATTCAAGCCAAAATTTCTGTTGTGAAGGGAGACATTGGTTAATTGAGTTTTACCCCATTTTACCACCTTTCTTGCTTCAGTTGTTAAGTGAATCACTGCAGTTGATAAGTTAGTAACCCGGATGTTAAGTGAATCTGCCTTCCCCATTGACTTTGCTTGTCAGAAGGTTGTGAAAGGGGATCACAGCGACGGTTATAAATGTGAACCAGTTGACAAGCATCTAAATTCTAATCACATGACTATGGGGATGCTGCAAAGGTCATAACTGTGAAAAATAGTCATAAACCATATTTATCAGTGCTGTTTTAACTTTGAATGGTCATTAAATGAATTGTTATAAGTTGAGGACTACCTGTAATTAGCAATCTTGGAACTGCCATTTTAAGAAAATATTCTGGCAATGAAGGGAGGTTTTGATTTCAATTGTCTAGATTTCTTCATCCTGAGTAAATCCAGAACAAAAGACTATGGCTTTTTTTCTCCTTAAAGGTCAATGCTGTCACCAGATGTCTATAGTTATAAACAAACTCAGAAGACCAAAAAAAGATGGCACCTGTCAAGGAGAAGGCAAAGTCTGGAAGTATTTGTATTAGTTTAAAAATAAATTTGAAGCCTGTTCTTGGAACTGATCCCCAGTATAGAATTTATATGCACTTCTCTTAACTGCACTGCTTCATATGATTTTAAAAAATTGTTTTATTTCATTTCAAGACTCCAAAGGGGATTTGCGTCATAACATTTTAAAAGTTTAAAGAATTGAAACAATGTAACAGAATACCAATACTAAGTACTGTAAACTAAAAACACCCACCTGTGTTTTTGAAGACCCAACTGGAAACCCCAGTTTAAAAAAGCAAAAGGGAAGCATGCATCCTGCAATAGGCCATGCATTCGGGCTGTGGATATCATAGAAAAGGACCTGCTTGCATAAAGGTGCTAAGACAAAATATACAGGGAAAGAAGACGACCCAATGTTCTAGACAAGAATAAAAAGATGAGAATAAGTCCTTTTAGGTTTGCTTCTTACATCTAAATCATTGTTCTAAAGATCTCAACTCATAGATTAAAAGCCTAAAACCATGAGATAAAACTTAGGTCTAACCATGAACATGCGAAATAATAACGATTCTATTATTTCCTTTCCAATAGGCAAAACATTGTACAAGTGTAACCTCGTGAACTTGTTTGTACAATGTTTTTCTTCCACTTCAACGAAAGTCACAAAGAAATTTTCAACTAATGGTCAGATTATGCAACATTAAAGTCAACTCACGTGCATTCTAATAGTGTTAATAAAAATTTAATAAAGCATCATAAAATATTAACAGTGCTCCAATACACTTTAATACCTGCATCTCTTTTATGTTGTGTATGCTTCAAGCTTTTGTTACCCATGTTATGGATTAAAATATTAAAATTGGATGCAACGACATGGAACAATAGTACTTGTACTCACTCTATTGTAGAAAGCAGAAAATCCTATACTCATTTGGACATAAAGACAAAAAAATATTTGACCATTCTACATTTCAGTAAATAAGCTACCATATTTATTTAAAATCCAAAGAGCAGTAATTTATAAAATATTCTTCCATTATGGCAATTGCAGTAAAATTGGCCTCCATTCTATTTAGCAATGAACAAGACTTACTGCAAAGCAAACAGATATTAGAACTGACTACAATGATAATGGAGAAAAGTCTTTAAAAAAATCCAGAACTGTGAAAAAGAAGTGTGTGATATTCTTGTTGGCATTAACCTCCTCTCTTTAAACTTTGTCATGTATAATATAAAAAATATACGAAGATACAGAGTGCTGAGACATGATCTTCTTTAGTAATTTTTCAACTACCACAACGGCAAGAGATTTGCAAGTGTTAATCTCATTGTTAGCAGCTCTGGTTTCTTGCTTGTTAGCTTGTCAGTCCTGAAACAGAACAAGAGTGGTACCTTTTGCTGCCATAGATATCAACACCCCCTTGGGTGCAACAAACTTTAAATAATTTGTGAATCAATTAACTGGCAATTCAGCACACAGCTCAAATTTCACACTCTCAGGTCACTGCATCATCAGCCTGATATGAATCATAACATTTTGGGGAAAAGTTCATAATTGAAATCATTAATTAATTTAACAGGACTTTTAGTTATGCATTGCATTACACAGCTATAAAGGGGCAGGGATTAATTAGTTGTCTCTTTGACAGTTCTCTTTACTTGAAGGAAAACTTTTCCAGCAGTATCTTGGCAAATATTCAAGGCAGCATAAACTTCTAGCAGGATGCTACGAATTGTGATAGAAGAAGGAAGGAGCCTCTATTGTGGGCTTAGTTTGATTTAAATTGGATACTGGCCACATGCCAAGGCTTTATCTTGCTAAGCATTTGGCTTATATGAAATCTCTCTTGCCTGGCTCTTAATACGTACACCATTTTATGCAAGTTAAGAGTTAACCCATCAACTCTAGCAGAGACTTTTGGCATTCTAACACTGCATGTGCATCAGATAGCCAGATCCTTTCAACAAGACAGTGGCAATAGAGAATTATTAGGCAAGGATATACAGTACTTTGCTCTTGATGAGCTTCAGGTTCCAATTATTTAGGTCAACATTCTATCCCACAATGGTGGCAAAAGAATGATGGGTATAATATTGAAATTCATCTTATGTGCAAAACTCCCCAGTAGGGGATTATAGAATGAATGCCAAATGCTAATCAACAGGACAACAAAGCTTGGAGTGTATGAAAACTCTTAAGTCTTCATAGACTTTTCTGAGTAAAAATGGGTTTGGCCTGCTGCCAAGGTGACAAGACTCACATCATCTCTACCACAATCATACATGAGTCTGCCAGACGTAGTCAGCTTCAGCTTTTGGTCTGGCCCTCAGGCTAGCAAACTCACAGTGAAATTTGAGGGAGGATCATGTCAGCTCAAAACAAATGTTATGTATGCATTGTTATCTTCCACCTGCTAATAATTTGCCTGCACATGTATTCTTCCATTCTCTCAGGGGAAATGCAACAGAGCATGTCATCTGATGTCCAAAGAATAGCAGAAAACAGGGTTCCTAAAGCTGTGATAATTTATACTGTGATCATTGCTTAAGACCCATACAAAAGGAGTTTTAATCACTTGAGGAGACAGAGAACTGTACACTTAAGCTTACACAATATGTCAGCCCTTTATATTATCTATTTACCCACTACTAGTATAATGTTAACTAATCAATCAATGCTACAAAATATCAAAATATCAAACCACCATTCTAAGTAAAGCTGTGTAGTCTATCTACAGATATTCTTATACAGATATACTGTTTGAACAGAAATGTCATATCTACAGTACATGTAATTTGCTATGTATGTGAACAGATTTCAGTGCTTTTGATAGTTATTTCAATAAATCTCATTATTTACTAAAAGTTTATCTCTATCACTCCTCTGCTCTAACTTCTCCAATCTCCTTCCTATACTTTCTGAATCAGATTCCATATCAACCATAGTAACTTTTACTATTTCCTACAAAATTCATTTTAGATGTTTAAGCCAAGATTGTGAAGGTCTATAATACATTATTCAATAATATATTTGCAATCTCTAAAAAAATATTCTAGTTCAGGAATCTAGCCAATCTGAACCAAGAACCTTATGGTAAGTTTTTTGAAAAGGAAGAATTTCAGGAATGATAACCTATGCCTATAGTATGTCACTATTGCTAATCTCAAACCTGAATAAAAGAGGATAAAAGTGTTCTAATCGATGGAAAAGGAGATAGGTCTGCCATAAGTCTATCATAATTCAAAAAGTTTTTTGAAATATCATAATAGTCATCAATATCTCAAAATTAATTCTCTCTTTCCCAAAATAGGACTACTATGACAAAATATGGAACAATTTATCTTCTTCCTCCTTTTGCCTCATATTCCTTGCCTCAGTATGACATCCTTATATCCTGTGGCTGAGTTTAGATATCATATTATAAAATGGTTTGTTTGGTTATTGCTTAATATGATGTGTGAACCCTGGCCACATCACTTCTTTTCCAGTCATGGATTTATTTCATGAGCCAAAATACACAATATACACAGCATTCAGTTAAATTATATGCAAATGATGGCAATCTTTTTTGGAAATACAGTATGAAAAAGGGAGGAAAACATAAACTTTCCTTCTAGACTGTATAATCTGATTGGACTGTAACCCTCACATGGCTAGGCTTCTTAAGAAAAAAGTATTCATTGGTACCAGCAGAAACTCTTTTTTCCCCATTTTCTACTATTTGTGGAAGGCCTTTTAGTTCCACTTGCAATGAGGATAAAATAAATAAGATAAAATAGATACATCTTCTTTCTCAATGCAGTGATTTATCAGTAAAGGAATATCCATACATCTATAACTAATAACAACACTGCAAGTAGAACTAAATGCTATTCATTAGGCATAATATGTCATTTGGCCCACAATCTTATCTTCTGATTTCTTACTCTCTCCTTTTATTATTGGAGGCAGCCACTCTAAACAAGTTATACTCTATGCTACTGAGAAGAAAGATCAGCAGTTAAAACATTAGTTCCACCCCTGCCAAATGCCCTGTTATTATCCTCATTGTTCTCCGAATACAGAACACAACACTTTTGTGGCAGGAAGCCTTCTCTGTCCATGAAATTTTCCTTAAATTTGTAATCCTGGAAAATCAAGATTCAGAACCAAGAATGGGCAACCAGTAACCACATGCAGGCCCCAAAACATCTGCAGATCATTTTGTTTTTAATTAAAATAATATTCAACATCTATGTATTAAGAAATTCCCTTAACTCTATCCACCCAATAATATCACTACATCACTGAATAACCCTCTGTGGTCCCTGGAAGCTAAAATAATAATTTTAAAGGCATGACACTATTGAAAACTGTTGCCCATTCCTATTTCTAAATCATAAGGACACGTTCTACCAAAGAATGGCTGGCTATAGCACTGAAGGTCATAGTATGCCCATTATAGTCACTATTGTATGATTCATAAAAAATTTCAGTTAAAATGAAATACATTGTAAGACTTCTCAAAGTCAAAGCAGCATTTTAAAAATGGGACGGAGAACAAAAGGCCAAAAATGGGCCTATCAATGAATTTATTACATCATTCTGTGAGCTAACATCACTGAAAAGCAATGCTAAAAGTATAATTATACAGAAAGATGCAACTAGAAGTTTTTATAATTTCTAAAAACACATAGAGTTGGATTAGTGGCAGCACAGGGAAAATAAGACAATGTATTAGCTTCTCGGCTAAGTATTAATAATAGTACAAGGAATTCTCAGGGTAAAATATATTACTTGAATCTGATAAACCAGAAATTTTTAAAATTTGACACTGGTCTGCACAGCCAAGTTTCAAACGTTTTATTGGCCCATTATCTCTATAAAAAAAATCATCCGTACTATTGTATCAGTAACAACTTGTAAGGCTTCTAATTCAGTTTCATCAGATTTGTAGAAGACACCCTTCCTTTGTTCCTATTGTTTTGGAGGTATACAATATTTTTTTAATAATTGTTTCCTTTTTCTTTTAAATGTGCTTTTGTTACAATAAAAGTTATTAAAGATCCTGCTGGTTGTTCATCTTTTGATCTCATTGTGAAAACTATAATTTAAATTGAGATTCTAGCATGAAAATACTTTGTCCTCAATAATTATTCCTGTGGAATCTTAGTTTATAAAAGGATACCAAGCATCAGATAATATCTGATTATTATATTGGTTTTATTCAGTTTTAACCACTTTTCCTTGAGGAGTTCAAGACGACATATATAGCATTCCCTCCTCCAAATTTTTTTACAAAAATAACTTTGTGACAGATATTAGATATTCAATCTGATAAACTGAATTGGCAATTAGTTAGTTTTTGTCTAGCTGCATAAAAACCTTTTAACAAGTAGAGTGTATATTTATTGAATGTGCTTTAACTAAATATGTTTAATGATTGGATTATAATGTGGTGTTTGAATCAATTACCCATTGCTATTTATAAGAATATTTGATATGCCATATATTAAATGTACAATATTTATTAAAAACATCCATACATTTCAAGTATTGTAATACATTTTTAAAAATCTATTAAAGATCTGGTGCAATCTATTAATTCATTCCCCAAAAGGTATTACAGATGTGATTTTTTTTTCCTTGAGCGCTGAACACACAAATATTGATCATTCCAGACAAAGCATTAACTTTTGCCATTACTTTTAAAAATTACTTATACCTATTATATGAAAAAAGAACTAGATTGCTTCATTCATAATTTCCAGTTTCATTTGAAAATGAAAAAAATATAATGCTTGGATGAAAAAGAGTTATTCCTAAACAATAAGATTTTTGGAGCATACAATATAATAGCAAATATGCTCTACCTGACAAGAGTTCAGAGTTCAGTTAAAAATGTTTTTTTTAAACATTTTTTTAAAAAACGGATTTCTTTATGAAAACCATAATTGGATTCAAATTTAGAGTTAGCAGAATTCTGCTTATAAAAGAAGGATAGATTTTTTTTTGTTTGATCCTCCTTTCCTTATGTAGTTTTCTGAGCTTCCTAAAACAGTTCGGACTGGAGCATAGCACCCCCTCTGAAATGGGGGAAATAGTGGTATAGCCATAATGGAGAAGGGAAAATTTAGGGAAATCACCATTCCCTTTCATTCCTCCAGTACAGTAAGAAATTTTTGCTCAGCCTCAGTTCTCTTCACAAATAGAAACAGACCTTTACCATTTCTGGTGGAATTCACCTACGATCTTTTGATGGTATGAATTTAAATAAAGTGTAGTTCAGCTGTATGATTCAGAAAAGTCCTCTTCCGGGATTAAGAAATGAAATTACAAGGTGGTATATACTAAGAAGCGAAAGAAGATCAGAATATGTGTCAAAGTACGTTTAGTGGTTTTTGCTCCTGGGTAAGAAATGATAAACAAAAGCTACTCTTATGTCAGCTTTTGTAGTTCTCAGTTGCTTTTAGAAGTGGCAGTGATTATTCAATAATGATTGTAAAACTTCCAGCACAATCCCAACTACTAGGAAACAACAAGGGAGAGTTAGATACAAATGGAATTTTAGGAACCGTTTCTTGGAAGTTCAGTGTAAAATTCTAGCCGTCTTCTCACCTGTCAAAGTAATGTAGCCTTATAAATTTGAAATATTGAATTTCTGCTTCCTGAGTATATTAACTCCACTGGAGTAAAATGTACTAGCTGCTAGAAAATGCTATTGTCACTGTTAGTTATCCCAGTATGCTTTCATACAAAAGCATGTATTGTTTTTTGTAATCATCTGCTGTTTAGGTACACTTAAAGTACATCTGTACAATGGCAGGAATGTCCCGTATAACTTCATAATAAATTCTAATGTCACTTTTAATTTCTGCAGTCACATAGGCATTTCAAACCACGGGGAATCATCTTTTCAAAAATCTGTTGTAGTAAAATATATCTTCATTTCACAAAGCCAAACAATGGTGTTTTTCAACGTCATAAATGTATATTGTTGAAAAATGAAACTTACAAATTTACACTTATTTTGTATTGCCTGAATCTCACATCCAGACAAAAAGCTTGAGATATAAAGACACTAAACGGCGAATGGTAGGCACGAAAAAAAACATTTTAGCTAAGTATGTAGAAGTTACCTGGCCCCGTCACAGGCTGGCTCTGAGTTCTAGCAGTGTTCCGTGATAGTTGTCATCAGAAATGAAAATATTAGGATGGCAGCTAACAGGCCTAAAGAAAACAAAGGGGGGAAAGTATGTAAGGGCACATCATTTCTTAACAGCTTCCAGCAAACGAGTGAAGAGTTTTACTTATTTTTAAAAGATGCAATATTCTGTTTTTACTATTCAGTTTTGAAGATGATGAGAACTGAAGTGCAGCACAGCTGGAAAATACCACATGGTAGAAAGCTGCAATAAGTTTATGAACTTCACAGCTAGAGATTACATGAAAATAATATGGAATTTTGCCTACCCTCTATAACAAAAATCTGAGCAGCACTTTTAATATTAATTCTAGTCTGAAATCATTTACAGGTATACAGACTAATCCAAGAAAGGTCAGATCCATGTAGATTATGTAATTAAAAGCAGTAATGTTCACATTTTAATTATACTCCACTCAAATGTTTCTAATCCATATGAATAACTCCAGGGCCACTTGTACTGTGTACAGATCTGACCTTTGAACAAAAATAACATTGTACCATTTAAAAAGCCTGTCTTCAAATCAAAAATAAAACTGCAACCAATATAAGCAGTTCCCCAAACCAAAAAAGAAGCCCAAAAGCACCACTAATGCTCATTTTACCGTTTTCCTGAAAAGCCAGTCAAGTGGGAGTTAAAAATATTTCATAGGGTAAGCTATTGCATAAACTGAAGCTATCTCCCCCACTCCCAAGTCTTTTTCCAGGTGGTCACCACTCCAATTTTTCATGGCACAGGGACCCTTAAGCATTCTTTCTCAGGATGGCCTGATTGTAGCATAAACAGACTTAATCTAAACGTAATGGGGATGAAGTTATATGTGGTTTAATAGGTTGACCCTATACTTCGAAGCAGATGAAAATACTTATTAGATTATTCTATTGAATTCTTCACAGGGTAGTTTTTGCACATTATTCAGAAATTGTAACAACTCCACAATCTGTGTGTGTATGTGTGTGTGTGTGTTGAGTGGTGCTTGCAAAATATGCCATATCTGAAAAATGGGAACCAATTACCCTGATTGTCCTGTTTATAAGTTGTTGGAAAGCTCACTGGAGGATGCTCACTGTGGTATATAAAGCCCCTGTCACACTTCACCAACGGATGCAAAGAGGATGTAAAACGGACAAAAAACCTTGCCATCCGTTGGTTAACGCGATGTACTCACTGCCTCCGTTTGGCTTCCTCTCTATCCGTCCAGCATCCGTTTATTGACGTTTCATCCACTCAAAAAGTTTTAGGCTGCTTAAAACTTTTGCGCGGAAAATGTATCAGGTTCATCCGTTCTGCATCCGCTACGCATCCGCTACGCATCCACTACGCATCCGCTATATCTGCTAGGCATCCGCTGCGCATCCGCGCAACTCGCATCCGCCCAGACGCAGGGAGGAAGCGGAACGGACGCGGAACGGATGCAGAACGGATGCAGAACGGATGAAGCACGGAAACAAAGCGTTTAAAATGGAAAAAACGTTCGCAGAGGGGACCTATTTCAGATATTAAGGATGTCTAGAGGATGCCTAGAGGATGCCTAGAGGATGCAAAGGGACACCTATACTGCCTATAAAAAGGGGAAGCAACTCGTCTGCATCTCACTTTCAGAACAGCAGCCCAGCGGTGCAGACCTCTGAAGCCTTCATCTGACTCTTGCTCTTCCACAGCATCCAGTCATGTCCACCATGGATTGCGACAAAATCCTTTCGGCAACCAACATCCTTCTGCAACACTGCGAAACCATCTACAGTCTCTGTGAACAGTACTACGGGAAGAAAAGGAGGCACCCAAAAAAAGTCTGGCTCCGAAGATGGTTCACCAGAAGAGCACAGTACATGCTTTACGACAAGCTGATGGTGGAGCTCAGGAGCGAAGACCCTCGGGCGTTCCAGAACTTCATGAGGATGCCTCCAGCCATGTTTGACGAAGTTGTGCAGCACCTGACACCCAGGTTCACCAAGACAAACACCAACTTCCCTCCCAGCCTGGAACCTGGGCTCAAGGTGGCACTCACTCTGTGCCACCTGGCCTCAGGGACCACCTACAGGAGCATGCAGTATGGCTGGAGCGTGCCACCCAGCACCATCAGCTTTGTGGTCAGAGAAGTGGTGCAGGCCATCATTGAAGAGTACATGGAGGAGCTCCTCCAGTGCCCCTCCACTGAAGAAGGATGGTAGAAAGTTGCAGAACAGTGGTATCAGAAGTGGAACTTCCCCCACACCATTGGAGGCATCGATGGCAAGCACGTGGCCTGCAAAGCGCCAGCCAAGTCGGGGTCCACTTATCACAACTACAAAGGCTTCTTCAGCATCATCCTCTTCGCCATGGTCGATGCTGACTACAAGTTCATATACATCGATGTTTCAGGCAACGGCTCATCTTCAGATGCCCAGGTATACAATGACAGTCACCTCAAGGAGGGGCTGGAAAGCAACCTCATGGTGGGCTTCCCAGATCCAGACCCGCTGCCCAACGACACGCAAGATATGTCCTACTTCATCGTGGGGGATGACGCCTTCTCCCTCACAACCTACCTCATGAAGCCCTACACCTCCAGATGCCTCACCCGTGAAGAGAGGATCTTCAACTACAGGCTGTCCAGGGCAACGCGGGTGGTGGAGAACTCCTTTGGCATCCTGGCCAACAGGTTCCAGGTACTTCTCACCAACATGCAGCATCGCCCAGAGACCATGAGGAGGATCGTGGAAGCTTGCTGCATCCTGCACAATCTCATGTGCACCCGCTACCCAGTCTTGCAGAACAGGCTCGTGGACCTCCAGCAAGGCAATGGGGACATGGAGCCTGGGGAATGGAGGCAAGGGCAAAACCTGATAGACACTGAGGATGTGCAAGGCCCCAACAGAGCCTCACATGAGGCGAAGAAGCAGCGCAACCTCCTGAGACAATGGTGCAACTCCCCAGCTGGAGCAGTGGAGTGGCAAGACAGGATGGTAGATGCTTAATGGATGCTTCCTTGAGCCTGTCTCATCACACGGATGAGATTGGGCCATGTATGTTTGGTTGGCCTACAATGCACAGGGCGTTTAATAAAGAGTTGTGTTTATGTTGACATGTGTGGATCAATGCTTGCATTGTAATTGATAATGAAGGGCCATAGGGGTGGCATCTGGGACGGTGGACCATACAGTCCCACTATGCTTGCACTGGAGGTTTATCTATCCCACAGCTATTACCCATCCCATAGGTATCCCTGCCCATCCCACAGGTATCCCTTCCCATCCCACAGCTATCTTAACCCATCCCAAAGGTATCCCTGCCCATCCCACTGCTATCTTAACCCATCCCACAAGCATGCAAAGGCTAAACCATTTCTAAAAGTTTCCACCCAGACTTTATAGAAAAAAATTCATGAAGCAAGTGTGTGAAACAAAGATAAACTTTATTAATAACAAGCTGTAAAATAAACATGACCCGTCAAGTGTCCAAATAAAGTCCACAAATATCCAGGCAGCCAGTCTCTTGCACTCCTCTTGGTCACTCGGAGGTGTGTGCCCAGTCTAAGGTGTTAGGGAGCAGGTGCTGTGGAGGTGGGTGCTGCTGCAGTGCTGGTCTGAGGTGTTATTGGAGTGCCTAGCCCCGAGAGGACAATAAGGGACGGTGTGTTGAGGAAGGTGTCGGACAGCTGGCTCAGCCCCGTGATGCTGAGAGGTCCTTCCTCCATGCCATGGGATGTCAGCCCCAGTACTGAGGACAGATGTACTGAGGCCGGGCTTGGCTGTGGGATGGAGGAAGGAGCAGTGTAGTGGGGCTGCCTGCTCTGCAGCGGGGTGAGGACTGTCATGGTTTGCATCGGTGGCATCATTGGAACCGGTGGCAACGGTGTTGCCCGATGACTCTGTGCCTGCATTTGTAAGGGCTGCTGTCTGTGCTGCTGGACCTCCGGGTAGCTGTAGCCCTGGTAGGTGAGGGGCTGTGGGAAGCCTTGGTATGGGAGGGACATCACCTGGGGTGGAGGAGCAGACCTGGACTGGGTGGGAGCAGGTGCCTCTAGGTCTGGAGGGTTGTTAAGCAGCATGGTGATCCTCTCCTTCACCACCTGGTACTGGGGATCCACCATCTCCTTCAGGGTCTGGTTCACATAATTGAGGAAGGGCTTGCGGTTGGAGGAGGAGGATTCGATGGGGACCAGCTGAGAGAGGAGACCTATGCTGGTGTGGATGGTGTCCCTGATCTCCACCAGGACCTTGTGGCTCTGCCCCTCCTGCGGTCCGGCTCTCTGCCTTACTGTGGTGGCGGAGGTGTGGGTGGATGCGGCTTCGGCAGCGGTGGACTCAATGTCTCCTTTCTCCCACCGCACCAGGGAGTCCTCATCGTTCTCCACCACGCTTTCAACACCTGCCCGGGGGTTCTCCGCCGTGGCATGCTCCAAAGATACCTGCATGGAGACAGGGACTGACTCTTGGCCGCCAGAGGACTGGCTCCCAGCAGGCTGCCGGAGAGAGAGGGTAGAGATTTGGGCTCCTGGTGCTCCTCGGTGGTGGACCTCAGGAAGCTGCACTTGGCCATGACATAGTTCTCTCTGTCCGTCAGCTTAACCCTGGCCTGGCCAAATTTCTTGCGGTGCAGCTTCCCGTACCAGGTGTGCATGTGCTTCCACCAGCCGAGGAGCACCTCCGAAGTGTAGCCCAGACTCTCCACCTTCTCTCTCCAAGCAGCCTGCTTCTGCTTGGTGTCCCTGTACAGCCGGTGTCCCTTCCGCCACAGATAGTCGTTCTCTCTCAGCCACTCCAGCACCTCATCCTCGTGCGCTTCCTCAATGTAGCACTGCCTCCTCTCCCGTTGTTGCATACGCCTCTTCCTCCCTTTGGCAGGACCAGATGGGCCCTCATCAGAGGGGCTTCCAGGTTGTAGGGGCTGCTCCTCCACACCAACAGCAGCAGCAGCAGCAGCAGCAGCAGCAGCAGCAGCAGCATCACCAGCAGATCATAATCAGAAGCAGCAGCAGCACCAGCAGCATAATCACCAGCAGGATCATAAGCAGCAGCAGCAGGATCAGCAGCAGCAGCACCACCACCACCACCACCACCAGCAGCAGCAAGACCAGTATGAGCAGCAGCAGAGTAAGCACCAGCAGCAGGGTCAGCAAGACCAGGAGCACGAGCAGAACGAGCAGGACCAGCAGGACCAGCAGGACCTGGAGCAGCTTCAGCAGAGTACGCAGCAGAAGCACCACTGCCAGGAGCAGCTACAGCAGAAGCTCCAGCAACAGAAGAGCGAGCCTAAGCAGCAGAAGCCCCAGCAGAAGATGAGTCAGGGACATGGGGCGGGAGGGTGGCCCTGTCCCTCTTGCCAGGGATGGTGGCAGGTTGCTGAGACTTTTGCTTCTTCCCCATGGTTGTGGGGTTGCTGGCTGGCAGGAAGGCTTGCAGGAAGGCTTGCAGGAAGGCTGGCAGGAAGCCTGGCAGGAAGGCAGGCACCAAGGCTGGCAGACAGACTGGCTGGCAGGGAGGCTGGAAGGCAGGCTGGCAGCAAGGCTGGCAGGGAGGCTGGAAAGCAGGCTGGCAGCAAGGCTGGCAGGGAGGCTGGAAGGCAGGCTGGCAGCAAGGCTGGCAGAGAGGCTGCCCAGGAGGCTGGAGGCAGGCTTGGAGGCAGGCTGGCAGCAAGGCTGGCAGGGAGGCTGGAAGGCAGGCTGGCAGCAAGGCTGGCAGGGAGGCTGGAAGGTAGGCTGGCAGCAAGGCTGGCAGAGAGGCTGCCCAGGAGGCTGGGAGGCAGGCTGGGAGGCAGGCTTGGAGGCAGGCTGGCAGCAAGGCTTGCAGGCAGACATGCAGGCAAGAACTCGAGGTATCCAGCAGCAGGTCTTTCCTCGGAATGCTGGCCACATGCGAGCTGCTTCCCTTTATGTCCGGGGGGCTTGCGCAATGCATCCCCCCCGCATGCGCAATTAACGCCAGGCATCCGTTAGGGTTCCGCTGTGCATCCGCTAGGCTTCCGCTGTGCATCCGCTTCATCCGCTGTGCATCCGTTCTGCATCCGCTTTTTCCGTTCCACGTCCGCTTCGCTGAGGCCTCCCGGAAGCCTAGCAGACGTGCCATCCGCTTCCATCCGCTGTGCTTCCGTTCCGCATCCGCTTTGCATCCGCCCTGCGTCCTCCCCGCGTCCGTGTTGTCCGCTCCAATTATGCAAATTTTCACCCCTTTAGAGCACGGATACAACGGATGTAACATTTTTCTCTTCCGTTGTGTCTTTTTTGCATCCGTTGGGCAGTGTGACACGGCCTTTAAGCTCTGCATAGTTTTGATCCTACTCTTTATTAGACTGCTTATTCCCACATAGACAATTCCATAAACCTTGATTCTCTGTGGAAATTATAGTCTACCCCATCTAGCATATCTAAACATCATTAATAGCATCTCCTTCATCATCTAGAGTAAGCTTTACCATAACATAGAAAGAATTTTGTGTTGATGCTCATCAAATATTTTGTCTTTGGAATTGATTCCTTGTTGTAATTTAGGTGGGGACTTAAGTTATTTCTTTTTAGCCGTTTCTTTTAGAGTTATTTCTCCCCAATATTTTTCTGCTGCTGCTATTTACTAGTTCTTTATTACACTCATGTTTGTAGGCCTATCAGCGCCATAAGATGGGAGAGGGTGGTTGTATATTTTAAATAAATAAAATTTACAATTACTTTTGCAGATTTCAAATAAGGATGAAAGTTGAAAGAATTTATTAAAACTTATTTCCATAATATTTTCTTATTCCAACACCTTTATCATCACCTTCCTTATTGTATATATAACCCTCATTCTCTCTTATGTCCTATTTTGGGGGGGTTCATAGCATTTTTTTTTTAACCTTAAGCAACCTTAAGCAATGCAAATTCCAGGAAATGATATCTCAGCCACATCTCTCATAACTTTCACCAGATCAGTGAAATGGTATGTGAAAATGATATTGGAAAATAGGGGGAATAGATGCTGCCTAGGGAACATCAGACACAGGCACAGCCCACAGCTGCATAATGGGTGCAGAAAGAAGCTTAGAAGAGCCCCTCCCCCAAGTTCTCAGGCTGTAAAGAAGATGGAGGGAGATTTGTACTTTCAGATTTGTAAAAGTCTCTTAACGTAGCTTTACATTAAAGTAGAATTAAGTCTCTTAACGTAGCTTTACATTAAAGTAGAATTAGCTCATTTCATCTGGCCTTGTTTCTCATTTACCTGGGAAGGCTGACGAACAACGAGAATACAATCAGAATGAATATAAGAGATTGTTAAGTAGTACTTACAAATTCTGTCCCCAAAATTATTTGACTAAGTAGCTGTGGAAAACAGCAAAAAAAATTGAACTTATGAAAGAAGTTTGTTGACTGTATTATATCAGATATTCCCCCTTTCCAGAGTGATTT
This sequence comes from Laticauda colubrina, assembly GCA_015471245.1. Lineage (NCBI taxonomy): Eukaryota > Metazoa > Chordata > Lepidosauria > Squamata > Elapidae > Laticauda > Laticauda colubrina. The sequence goes on from BLBF01000054.1 coordinate 2,260,280, forward strand.
GTTTTGCTAAAAAGACAGCATTTAATCTAAAATAGTCCTACAGTATATCAACTATGGATTTCACTACAATAAATGAATAGAACCAATTGTGTTTTTCTTGAATTGCTGGGGATGAGATAAAGTCAGACAGATCTTAAATGAAATATGGATAGAATTCTATTCTGATCATTCCACAGACCATGGTTACATTCTTCCATTTGTACAGATATAAAGTGAAAGAAAGCTTCAAATTCCTTAGAGGAAAAGAGTCCTATTGTCAGCATGAAAAAAGAAGTAATGCAGCTTCCAGAGGTTATTCTAATATGTTGATCAATGTACCATCTTTAAGGGATTTTAGAGACAGTATACAACATAGAACAATAAGGTTGGAAAGAACCTTGGAAGTCTTCTAATTCAACCATTCCAGACAAATAGTTGTTCAATTTTTTTTTTAAATTTCCAGTGATGGAACACCCACAGTTTCTGAAGGCACACTGTTCCACTAATTAACTATTCTGTCAGAAAATTTCTCCTTAGCTCTAGGTTGGATCTCTCTTTAATGAACTTCCACCCATTGCTTCTTCTCCTGCCCTCAGGTGTTTTGGACAACAGGTAGACTTCTATTCTCTGTGTACTGGAAAACAGCTGTCATTTCACTCCTAGTCCTCCTTTTCATTTTGCCTCAATTGTTCATTCTAGGTTTTCTCTCTCTCTCTCTCTCTCTCTCTCTCTCTCTCTCTCTCTCTCTCTTATCATGGTGACCAGAATTGGATGCAGTATTCCCAGTGTGGTCTCACCAGTGCAGTATAATGGAATATTATCATCTTACATGATTTTGAAACTATCCCCCTGTGGATGCAACCTAGGACTACATTTTTGGGGAGCTGCAATGCACTGCTGTAGTGATCTTACAAATAACAAAAGGGATATGAAGTCTTAACTTGAGCCTTAAAAATATGGAGTGAACCTGCACATATTAAAATCAAGTTGAAGTATCAAAGTTATCTATATTGCTCACTATTATGAAATATCACTCCTAAGGTATTTGTTTTCAGAATATTGGCACAGGTAATAAACAAATAGCTAAAACAGGATGGGGAAATAACTTCCAGTCTTACAATAGTTTCTTCTGCATTTTTCATAGCTTTCCAAGGCTGACCCAATTGTTGTTGTGCTTGTCTAAAGAAGAATTTATAGGGCTTTTCAGTTTTTCACTAGTATCTGAAATAGCTACAGTCCAGTTTAGAATTATAAAATGCCAGAGATCTGAGCAAATATTTAATTCAAATCACTCATTAGGTAGGAGACAGGGAACTAGTACAGCTCTTTTCCTAAAGGTAGCATAAATTTGTATAGCAAATTTAGGAGAGATTTTAAACTTGGCTTTTAAGTTAGGATAATTTATTTGAACACAATAGGTTACATCCCACATTATGTGGACATAACTCATATGTTCATATGACTGTAGCTCCAACCACCATCATCATCCCATCTGCTCCGAACAATCTTCCAAATTTAAAAAAGTCGAGAGGGAGATTTCCTTTTAATGACTTGAGAAACACATCCCACGGTTTCAGTCACATGTCTGTACCCACATACAAAAAGAAATAACTTAAATAACTTTTCATTAAACAAATACAGAAAAAGATTTATTCCTACAATGGTTAAATTATCTGGCTATTATTATTATTTCAATTAACTAGCAATTTGTTCCAAGAACAGATAAATGTTTAGGATTTGATAACTACGGTTAACCTTCATTCAGCCCAAGATTATACAAAGTAATTACACATAAACAGGAAAAATGAACTGAATAATATTTCCTGTTCTACTGTTGGGCACTATGTTGTAAATTGTGTAAATTGTGCCATATGTACAATTACAGTTATCCTGCTGAGCTAAAAATATTGGTGAAGATCTAAAAATGATGAACAGTGCCTTTTTTAAATTAATGTCTTATTAGTTGGGTGAAGTACACTGACAAAGAATAATTTATGCTTATTCAAACTGCTCTCGACATCTTCAGGTGTTTCCAAATGAGCTCACAGAAGAGTGATTAAATGCATCTGATAACAAGCCACACATTGCTGAAATTACTTACCGCCTCATTTTATGATTAATTAAACATGTAGATTAAAGTTGCAAAAGAATTTAGATTAATGAGCAAGTTAAGTCTTGCTGATATAAGTGAATTGGGAATTGGATGCTCTGTGGAACTTTATAAACATGTATTTTATAATGAGTAAGACAAGGCTACATGTTGAATCCTGGCCACATGGGCCTTTGACGATGCAGTCTTTTTTAACATGGTTTGACAGCTTTCAAATAACATTCTACTATAGGCTTTAAACTTAGTGCATTGCTGTAAAACATGAGAACTCATATATTAGGAGTACAATTATTTCCCAGCTCTCCAAGGTAATGACCCCCTGTAGCAGCAGCTGTTCAGAAAAATTATAGGCTCAATTGTTATTTTAATCAAGAGAGAGTTTAGTAGTTAAAAGCAGTTATGCAACTAGTAAAATTATATGACACCTCATCAATGCTTTCTCTGCTGCATCCTTTAGTCAAAAAGAAAAAGAAAAAAAGCTCCACTTATTAGTAAAGTGTGATACACAGTCATTCATTAAAAAAAAAAAAATCAAAGCCATATACTAGTATGCAAGCCAAGATCATGTTCACATTTACAGTGTCTCTCTGTAACTTCTATTTTTTTCTTTTTTCGATAAATTTTATCTTTATTCTTAACATCAAAATACAGACTCCCCAAAAAAAGAAAAAAAAGAAATATAAAAGCAGAACAATAATTAGACATGACTACACACAAAACATGCATAAAATGAAAAAACAAACCAAACTTATACATACATTGTCCCCCCCTCAAAGTATTTTCTAGGTTTACCAGAAGACTCCATTTTTTTTCTCTTTTAGTTAAGACCAGTTTCCGCAATCCACATGGGTATCAGAAAGTCAACTTGAATTTTACGGTTTTGCAAAGCAAGAACCAATCATATACTTCAGTATATTCTATATAGCAATTTAGTCCCAAGAAGAAGAAAATCCTAATGAAATGGTTAAAGCCTCAAATATCCAGAAAATGTCATTGTTTATTGTGCCTTAAGTTCATCCAGACCGAAGTAAGAAATGAGAAATGCTAAATCAACCATTACACAAATCTGAAAAATCACAATACATCTTGTGATTAGAATGTATGGATTGTTCACTTTTTAATTAATGAAAATTTAAACCACACAATAGTCAAAGCTTTCTGAGCACTTTACAGTAAAACACTCTAACAAGTTTACATGTTCCATTATATCCTATTCAACTCCAGTGAAAAAGAGATTTTGGATTTTTAATATAATAAGCAAAAGTGTTTTTTATCCACATTTATAACAAAAGTTCATTCAATACATAATACTGAACTATTTGGTAATGCTCCTAGTAATCTTTAATCGTGTTTTATATAAGCAAAATGTTGTATATATCCTAATACGCCCTATGCTTCTGAAATCTTCAGATATGACATTAGATTCCCAAATAACTGCTTTGGTAAACCCTATAGATTATCTTTCTAAATTATATGGAATAACTCTCCATATTTTGTGTTGTTTTTTTTCTCTTTTTAATTCTTTTTGATTTATTTTACTGTTCTTGTACATATGACACAAAAAGGGATGCCTGTTTGCCACATCTGGCAAATGGTTGGGTGAAGTTCTGATAAATCACTGACAATGAATGCAAGCCAGGCATTAGAATCAATTATCCTTTAACAGCCTCTTTCTGGTTGGTGCCAGAAACGAAATGTGAAGTATCAGTGGACAAAGATTAAAACAAATGAAGATATCCTCATGTCTCAAAGACTGCTCAGAAATTACAACTGTGATCCAGAACACAACAGCCATCACCCGTCTCATATTCATGATTCTAGGTGACCTACAATGAAATTGATTTTTTTAAAAAAATTTAAAAACTGGATATAAAAAAATAAAACACATAGTAGCAGGTCATCCTCCAAACAATTAGCAACACACAGCCAGGTCACACACATAGCATCTGAGTTCAAAACCAAGTTTTTAAGGCCTTATGGAAGGGACAGGGACAATCTAATCTCAGGATAAATGATGTTGGGCAACATCTGCTACTAGACCCTGCTAGCCCAAACCTCTTTGCAGACGGTACTCAGATCATGCCTCTCCTGCCAGATTGGATAAGTAGGATAAGTAAAGACAATTATATACAGATGCATAGACTAGAAGATTACAACAGGGTCTCATTTTTCCATTTTTATTTCTAAGATAACATATTATTTTTCTCTCTCTTTTGGCAGCAAAAGAATGTTTATGGCCAAATCAGAAATTACAATCCAAAGTGAGGGAGTTACTCCATTGTCTAGCTATATCATTGTCCTTAAATGTGTAAATCATGGGGTTTGTCCAATCTGATGAAAAAGGAAAACATGAAAAAGAAGAAACTTTCTCTAAATGTCCTAAGTTTAAACACAGAAAGCAGTCTGGGCTCATCATAATAAAACACCATTTAGGTTAATACTCAATTTAAAGAGCATGACTCTGGGCAATATCAAGTATTGCACACAGATAAATTCAGCTATAGATTAAAGATGCCCCCAGGTCAAACCTGACTTCTGATATCTATGTGAAACTTCTAGACAGTTGTCTTTGCAGACAACTTGCAACTTGTTTCTGCCTTCTTCTCTGTGTAGCCCCCAGCCCTAAATTCTTTTATGATTTTTTGGCTTCCAAAGTTAACAACTGCCCAATGCTGTTGCAGATTACTATATTCCAATCCTAAAATTTCTAAGTAACATCCACTAACATTTAAAAACACCACTTTATATGAATACATTTCTCACATTCCTTTTTTCCTGTGGATTACAGAAATGGAATGGAAATATTCTGCCATTCATTATGAAGACATTGCTTTGGTTCAATTTTCAGGAAGTCTTCCTGTGTCCTGATTGGTTAGGCTTCCTCTCAACAAAATCTTAAATCCAAAACATAAAGCTTCTAAAAGCATAACCATTTTCCTAGTAAATCTGGTTTTATGTCATTTTCTGTAGGTTTTACATCCCAGAATAGAGAACCAGCTAGAAGCAAGATACTTGATGGCTGGAAGGAAAGAACATAAAAATAATCTAGACACATACTGAAAAAATGTAAAAAAAATTGTCCTCCTGAATCCTGATTCAAATGAACTCCATTTTTTTCTGTGATATCTTAGCACTTATCTGACAGAAGTGTACATATTGGGCATTAGGAAAATTATGACTCACTCTAATTTCATCCTATTTTATACAGCAAGTATTATTAGATGAAATGAGGTTTGATTGCTGCAGTTTCACTTGAAAAAACACATTTATGTTCAAGGAAAAAAGGGGGGTGGGAATTTGCCTATTAACTAAACTTATGACTACAGTGCAATTTAATCACATTCTCCTCCATGATTCTCTAACATTCTTCGTCTGTCTGAAAATATTGGTAAAAATAGTATGAGGGCAAGTGAGTATTCAATGTAGACAAAAAACATAGCTAAAATAATACTTCAATTAATCAGCACAATTATGACATCTCTCAACTGCACTGCCCTTTCAAAAAAGAGCAATGTTGAATACCTAAAAAGGCCCTGCAGGAGTTGCAAGTTATTTTAATAACAAGAGGGCATGAAAATTACTCTCCAGATATCTGCCTGGGAACAAACACACAGGCAATAAAGTAGAACAACAGAAAGCTACAAATTTTTCCAGTTAGTAAAATTATTATTTTAAGAGTGGACTATTTTCATTTATTTGCCAGCTACATAGCAATTTAGTTAAGAAAGAAAGACACCATTAACATAAAAAAGGAAAACTGCATCAAGAACTGTAACAACAGTTATATTCTGGAGACTGGCCAATGGAAAATATTGTTAATTGGAGTGTTTCTTTCAGAAAGCTTTGTAGGAATTTCTCTCCTGCAAGAGGACATATTTTCACTAATATAGAAACAAAGACAATTTCTAGTGATCAAGTGATTACCAAGAAAGCAATGTCAGTTTAAACCTTTTACATAGAAGATTTATACATTTGCATGCAGGTGCACACACTCACATACACCCACTAATTATTAACAAAGAAATATAAAGCTGCAAGTTACAAATCATCTCAATCAAGGCTGATTTCACAAGTCACTCTAAGCCATAATATGAATCTCTTTATTTTTGGCTAAACATGATTCATGAACCCAGCCATTATCAACCATAAGATATGGTTTAACATGAATCATAAAGCTAACCAGAGTCTTAGAGATGTCAAAACCAGAATGCTCAAGATTCCACATTAAGAAGACATGGGACTTCAAAGTCCAACATTTATATGTAATCTTTCCTTTGGCAATATTTCTCTGATTAACATTTATTATCTTCATATATATATTTGTTAAGTATCTGCAGTGTTCCAATCATCCACTCCCAAAATTTGCAGTAAAGTCAGTGGGGATGGTGCAGGTAATAATGTTCCTAAAAATCATCATTACCTTTTACAAGTGCAAAGAACTGGTTCTGTACTTTTTATAACAGGCTTTTATATTTTTTTAAAATGCATAATGTAAAATATATATAATGTGAATTTGAATACTCTTATGGGATATTTGTAGAGTATGAGTAAATTATTATTATTAAGTTCCCTACTCAGACACATTTTGTTATATAATCCACTTTTTACTGTTGTCCATTTCATGAAAAACTAAAATCATACTATGCAGCTTCAAGATACAAAGAATTCACATTTGGAGCCTGCATCCACTTCAAACACAGCCAGAGGCTTATTCTCTAAACTGGATCTTCTCCATATATAAAAAAGTGGAGCAGCTACTTCTGATGCTTTGAACCTGGTTCAGAGAATAGTTGTTCTACTAAGCAAAACTATACTTCTCCCTAAAATAATGCCATTAGATGGGGTAGAGAGAATATTATATGATTGATCATTCTAGCTTCCAGACAAAGTATTGTTTTACCAAAGCTTCCCTTTTACACAAAATTACAGTACACTGGGGTACTGTACACATGTGTACAGTGCACATGTGTTTGTACAGTATACAAACACATCAGAAACTCTCTGTGATTTCTGTAATACTACAGTCTTTCCAAAATGTGGTTCAAAGTCACTAATAACTGATATCTTCTCTCCCATAGCAACCTACTCATTGAAGAAGCGAACTCTGATTCTCCACTCAGATATCCCCATGAAAATTCAATCCAGTTTAAAATAGAAGATAGAAAGTCCAAGATAGAAAGTCCTCAACTATAAGTGGGACCAGAATTTCCCACAATAAGTGGGACCAGAATTTCAGTCATAAATCAAGGCACCCTTATGACAAGACCGAATTTTTTTACTATTAAGGGAATCTATTCTCATAATTGGAAACCAGCAAAAGAATTCGCAAAAAGTATTCATATAAACCAGGATGCCACAACCACTTGCAAATTTGAACTGGTTGCCAAGTACCCAAAATGTGTTCATGTGACCACAGTATGTTAGAGAGAGGGAGAGGGAGACATTTTGTGAAGCTGGAAATACGTTACTTTTCCAAGGTCATTGTAACTTTGAACAGCCATTAAATAACCTGTCATAAGTCAAAGACTATCTATACTTTTTCTGCAGAAAAACAGTCTTCCTGCTAAAGCTGGTCTATAGTTTTTCTCTGCTTTTCACAGAAGCATGCAAGCTTCAGCCAACAACCTGGGACAGTGGGGGGGGGGGAGAAATCAAAGCTAAAATAATAGTTAGGGAGGACAACATTGGTCTTATCTTTTCTTGTAATCCTATTATTCATTTGTTGCAAATTATTCTAATGCTATGTATATCTATATGCACACAACAATAAATACCATACATACAAATCAGAAGTTAAGAAACTCACAAAGCCACAGTGCATAGGGGATGTGTCTTTTTTAAAGACACCCCAAAATTTAAATACAAAAAAAGAAGCCATCTGAACTCTGAAATTCCGCTACTTTCTTCCATCATTGTGAGAATGTATACCGGCAAATGCTCAGTGCTTGTCAGCCTCCCCAGTGCTGCCCAAGAAATTTTAAAAATTATAATTATCACTTAAAACTTCATTTAAAGACCTCAGAATGAGATTATATAAATGAAGAAATAGAACTCTTCAGATAATAAGTATCTTGAAGCTGAATTCACTAGCTCAAATAACTCACTATTGATTATTAACTCATGCACTTTTAAAGAAGTAATTAATTGTTCCTGAAATGCAAATAAAAAAACAACTCCTAGCTTTTCAAAAGCTACCTTGGAATGTAGTTATGTAATGAAAAGAGAAGTCAACTGTGTTTCCATTCTTTTGACTACCTAAAAATGTGCTCCAGTCTGTGATTGGTTTTATTCATCTACTTTCTCTCCATTTGTGTTCTATGATTTTCACTATTTTACTATTTCTTAACATTGAAAACCATGAAGTCAAACTATACATACAGCAATCATTAAAGGCCAAAGGTTCAGACTATAAGAGGACTTTATATCCACCAAAATATTAAGACACACTCTGACAGCTGCACAAGAAATGTATTGGATAGCTGGGTTATCCTTACACCAGTAATCTATCTACTTTTCTAGTCATCATATTGAGGAGGACTGATGTTGCAACCAGAATCTGAAGAACATAACTAAGAGGGTTAATATACTTGGCTCGTAAGCTGTATCATTTATTTCACATTAATTTGATATGGCAGCTATTCATTTCAATGGAAAAGGCCCCAGTGATGTATTTAGGGACACTACCATAGAAGAATAAAGCCTGACAGGAAGATAATTGCTTCACAATCCCATAATGACAAACATTTTACTACTATGGCAGATACTTCTCTGTGATGATGATTGAACAGAAATTCCATTTACAGAATAGCATATTATGATAAAGGATATCCAGAATAAATGTGCTATAATTTTAAACCAAGAAAATTGACCGCAATGTATGTTTTTTCAAATATACACAATAGAAATAGGTACTACTTGCCTTCAGGGCTAACTAATTTTTTTCCCATCTACAAACAAGCATCAGATGTTCCTATCAACTATAGTCTGAGAATATGTGCATGAACCTGGAGCACCCACTCCTATTCAGATACAGTGAGAATGTAACTGCACTTCAATGTGTTTTACTGCCAGTTTGGCAGCAATGAATAGAATGAATACTTTATTCTGAGTTAAGTTATAATCACCATCTTATTTCAGTCTCAAAAACAAATAAAACTGAACCAGGTGTGTATCTACTGCCTTTCTAGCATGCAGCAGAATCAATGTAAAATGTGTCATGTGACACACAAAAATGTGAGTATCATAATGCATACTTTCATACTTGTGTTTAATATGTTGATTTGGAATGTATGAATGGTGGGTTACAGGCAGCATAAAACAAATGTTCCTCTATCAGTGGAAAATTCCAACCAGGAAAAAAATGCCTGCAATTCTAAACAATTTGTGTATCTGCAGGATTTGTAATCCTCCAGAGTAGATTTGAATAATCAATAGTAGAACACTGCCAATAAAAAGAAATTTTATTAACAGAAAATCTATTAATTGGATAGATTTGTCATTCTGCATGCAGAATCACATTGTCATCTATGGGAAATGCCTAGAAGAGATTAATTCTAGGGAGAAAGGTAATTTCAAATTGAGAAAACTTCATAAAAGATAAAGACATTTTAATGACAATTTTCAGAATGGATAGAACAATAGTTTTCCTAGCAGTAAGGTAAATGTTGGCAGTGAGAAAGAATGACAAAAACAAAACAGGTATTTTCAAATCAATGGATTTGTAAATGATTACTAAGAGTACAACAGAGTGCAAGAAAAACCAAAACAGACACTCATACACGTTGGGCATACACAGCAGTGAGGGCTGCTAGGGGGTCGCAGTGGTTTGGGAGAGCCCCTAGTTAAGATTCTGTGCTGGCCCCATCCATCCTGTCCTGTCCCACCCTGCCCAGGAGTCCCCACTCAGCCCGTTTTGGATGCAGGTAAGTGCAGGGCATGCAGGGAGGCTCAAGGAGAGCAAAAAACAGGCCTCCCAGAAGTTCGGAAGGCTGGAAACGGGCCCGTTTCCAGCTTCCAGAGACAGACCTGCCAACCCCTGATAAAGGAAAATCTGGATACCCATGAAAAAAAATCTGGAGATTCTATAAAAAATAGTGAGATTCACGGTCACGTGAATAACTAACCAATCAGAGCGTGTTATATCCAGTGGTAGAAAAAGCAAAATGGAGGCGCCCAGAGTAAAAAGAAATGTGCTGTATGTATATATGACTATATGGTAATATCGATATTGCGTGATCTGAGAAGTGGCGTCATGTCGTTTGTGTGAGAATCAGATTTATGCACGTATAAGCCGACCCACAAATTTTGAAAAAAAAAAAAAAAGTGTTTTAAATTTGGCGTGAGATTGAGGAGCCTTGTCGTGAGACCATGAGACATGACAAAAAATCGTGAGACTCACGGCAGAACCGTGAGAGTTGGCAGGGCTGCAGAGAGCCTCCAGAGTCCGGGGAGGCCATTTTTTGCCTTCCTGGAGGCTCATGGTGCGGGAAACTGACTAGGCCACACCCGCCATGGCAACCCCCACCCAGCAATCGGGTAGAGAACCCTTTGCTAAAATTTTGGACATACATACATACGTACATACATACATACACACACACACACACACACACACACAGAGAGAGATTTATAGCATAGCAAGGTAGAAGCAACTAGAAAGCAGCAGAAGACAATAAACATGAAGAAAGAGTATCTGAAAGAATTACAAGTTACTTCTAGAGATCAGTAAAATGGTAAACATTTGCCCTTGAAGGCATCACACACCAATCAATGCCATCTACCCATTCTCAGCAGCTGATTCAAAATGCAAAATGAATAACAGAGCAGTCGTGTACATCTAGGATCCTATCTTAACAAACTCACCAGTGATATTTTGATAACCAGTAAATTAAGCATTTCAGAGTTGATAGCATTTTAGAATAATCTAATTTCTCCTCTTTTTAAAAATAGACTCTTTTTTTCTCCACTTCTCCCTTTTGCTTAATCTTCTAGTCATATCATTCATTCTCAAGATAACCCCATGAATAAGAATGAATAGTAGATTGGGTCAAACAGAAATGGGAGATATATTTTTGAAATGTGGAGGAAAATAATTTGAGATTGCTAAGAAACAGGACAATGGTTTAAGAGCTAAAATGATTAACACAAGACAAGCTCAAGGAAAATCATTGAGTCTAAGTAGTTAAATTTGTGCCGGACTAGATAGGAATAGCAATAGCATTTAGATTTATATACCGGTTCATAGTGCTTTACAGCCCTCTCTAAGCGGCTTACAGAATCAGCATATTGCCCCCAACAATTTTGGGTCTCATTTTACCCACCTCAAAGGATGGAAGGCTGAGTCAAGATTCAAGAAATCGAAATTTATTGAATGGGTAACTAGCATGGTGGGTCTTTCAATGTAAGTTAACTATGCTGTGTTCCCTTATGATCCCATATAATTATTTTTCTTCAATAGCTGAGCTGATTTAGTTAGGTTCACTCCAATGCAAGAAAAGCCATTTTTAAGCTGGTAGCACTGGAACCCAAGGTATATGATCCCTGGATTGTTAGTTAACTATGTTTCTGATTCTCTTCTATTTGCATGCCTTATCTAATGTTCACTTCTGTTCAGACTCTTTGTTGTGATATTCCATATTACAAATCTTAAATAACCAATTTAAACCCACATTAGAACATAAAACTACAAATGGCACAATTGCTGATTGAATTCCTTGGTTACTTTCAACAGAGCTCTCACGAGGGATTGTACATCCCCAATGGAGTTTTGCTTATTGTTCACAAACGTTCTTATCACCTGACATATCAAAATTTGCTTCTGACTGCCTCATCCATTTCAAATACAGATGGCTGTGTGAGACAGGAGAATGGGGGAAGGGTGATTTCTTTTAAAGAAAAGCTAACCCAAGCAACCATGGCTTCACTGGAATCTGCCCAGCATGCCTATGTGTGTATCTCGAATATCTGTATCTAGCTGATTCTTTGTACAATACTATTTATGCTACACCTGATTTATTAACTTCTCATCCTGTGGGCAAATGACTTGCCTCCAAGCAATGAGCCAGATTAAAAGTGGCAGAAGGACAGTTCCTGGGCCAATCATTTCAAAATTAGTTGAGCTTTTGTACCAGATCTGAAAATTTAGATGGGATGGAGGCCTGAAAAATTACAGGGGATGGGGGCTGAGAAAGAAATCAAACTAAATATTCTTTTTCTGGAAATACATCACATCCACTCCTATTTATTATTCCAAACCTTCTTCACTACAAGTTGCATAAAAAGCTGCATAAAAAGCAAAATAAAAATAGAACACATCTAACTGTCTTTTTCATCTACATATACTCCTAAAATCCCTTTTAAAAGTATTACAATCATGGAAGATTAGTGTTTCCCAAGAAAGTGCTTTTTCTTGTTTCTCACAGCACTTTATATTCCTTTAGTCAACAGAATATTTCATTTTCTTTAGCTTGCACCAGAAACAAAGAGGCACTTTGCAACTGCACAGGGAAATGTCTGCTACTAGTAACAACTGAATAATCTAGCTTCTCAGTGCTTACTAAAGGCACACTGTTATTTTCAGGAAGATGGATGGTCTGTAGAAAGTGACTGTTATCTCCCTTAAAGGAATAAAAACACAATAAACAAAAATGTGCATGTTTTTATTATTTTTAAATGCAATTTCCTAAGATTAGAAATCTAATGAACAGCCAGTTTCACAGCAAAAATTTGAAATGGCACTTTGGGGGTTACCTTGTCTCATCCAGGCTGCAAAACTCCAGACAACCACTAGATGGAAGAATAGTGATATCACTGGCAGACAGAATCATCATCAAAAGTAGTTTTGTAATAAAATAAAAGAAAGAAAGAAAATAGGCATAGTTCCTTATGAAACTGATTTGCTGCAGATATTTATAAATTAAGTCTATTTTAAAACTGATTTTTTTTTCAAGAGTTCACCTTTGGAGAACACTGCAATTGCAGAGTTAAACACTCAGTAGAACAAATAGTCTTCACTGGGGTTTCCATATCTTAAAAAGCAAAATACTCTAGTTTATTCAGTAAATATTTTTCAAAACCACCAAAAACAACTGAGGAAGACTTAGGAATTCCAGACAAGATATTGAGGATATGTTTAATAAAAATGTTGAGAGAGAATACAGACTTGGCCAGTTTAAACCATTTATTGTATGCTGGAATGAGGAATTAGCATATAAACACCAATTGTTTTAATTTTTTAATTTCTATGTTATATTAACAGAATTCAGAAGAAATAAAAGTTCATTGTTGTCTTATTTATTCACAATATCTCTGTTTCCTGCCACTTTTTACATATCAATAAGGCACTCAGGTTTGATACTGCTAGTCATTCTTAAGCATATCATTTTTAAGCTTTATAAGGAGGGGATGGAGGAAAGATTTAGGAAAAAAAGAAAAAGATCTTCCTTTTGTTATTATTTCTCTTGAAACATTCTTTTTACTCCTACTGTTATACAAGGTTCCTGATTCACATTACTCAGAACCAAGTTAATACAAAACTGGGACTTTGTCTTGAGGCTGGTTCTGTAAGAGAATGGAAATACGCAGCAACACTGTGTTGCAAGCTCACTCTTGTAAGCATAATTACAAGGGTTGCTATTCCCAAATATTGCATCTATGATTCTCTTTTACCTACTCATCTGAGCTTTATAGAGATATATGACAATTGATTTCAGTGCCAGTGCTCTATTTCTCAAAAACAACATTTTGCTGCTAAATGAGCTGTAATTCTTCAGCACCTGGAATGATCAAGCTAGAATCCATTCTTCTGTATCTCTGAATGGCTTTCTCTACCATTTGTCATTTCTTTTGATTATATATACACAAATAAATCTAGATTTCCTGTTTTAGATGCTGAACTAAAAAGAACATTTCAATCATTTTATACCAGCATATTTAAAAAAGAACAAATACATTTGTAGGGTCATAAAATTAAATAACCAGTTCTTCCCAATCTTCTTTTGCTTTTCCATTTCTACATTAAACTTTTATTAAACAGTTAATATTATTTGACTATTAAAGAGAAGAGAAAACATCTCTTGCATTTCAGAATTTGATGCCAAATCATTTCAGAAACAGATGCTCTTATTGGTGAACGTGTTTTATTGGCTACTCTTTAAAAAAATTATCCCCCAGCTACATATAGTAACAGTTTTCAAATAAACAAAAGTCCCCTCCTCCAAAGAATGTTGGTTCATTTTAACATTGATTCCATCTAATATAAGCCTCTGTTTACCTTCAGTATTGTAGTAAATTCAACTTTGCTACAGCACTAAAAAGATGTGAGAATACTGTAATAATCGCTTTTTTAAAAAGCTGTTAGCATTGTACTGTTCCATTTAGAAATCTCTAAAAGGTGTAGTGATGAAAAAAATGTTAATAGTAATCTGCTATATAGCCAAAAGGGATAGTATAATTCTCATTTTGAAATATGAAAATTATGCTGTCCTTGAGCTATTCCTGAGATTACAAAGCAAGCTGGGTATATACCTTCCATACCATGAAATAAATTTGCAACTCTATATGTGTGTGTGTGTATACAGCATAATATATAGAAATAAATAAGAGAAAAGGAAAAATATAAAAGTGAAAACAGTTCAGTTTTTAGACACATAAACGTTGCTCACATGGAGTATTTATTATTGATTAGTCTCTCCATTACATTAATAGAAGGCTTTGTTGCAAGCAAACACTTATCAGTAAATTCAGGACAGCATAGCCATTTCATTGTAAAAGACTTACCTTTTTCTTTTGCTATGTATACCCTATTCTCAATAGGTCTTCATAAATGGTACCTAAAGTTTGCTACATCATTTAGAATCATATTCACATCTTTAAAACATATTCCTATTCCTAAATTAACATTAGCAAATGGAAGTTAAACAAAAATGTGACAATTGTGGGAAAGCCTTATTGTATAAGAAAGATCCCCTTTATTACTTTATTTTCTAGAATAATCAAATATAGGACCAAACTTTTTGAAGCATTCTTGAAGATTCTCAATAAGCATGAAAAAATGTTCAGTTAATCTCACCTTAAAATCATAAGATACATACTTAATATTCTTTAAGATCATCTACCAATGATTACTAATTTGGGACATTCCAATTGATTATTTAAAGTTCTTGCAAGAACTACTCCCTGGCTTGATATTATCAAGTATTATGATAAGTAATTAAGAAGACTATTTTAAAAAGGACAACCCTCTTGATTTTCTTGGTTTCAGTCATATTTACAGTAACTTGAGGATAGGACTTCTATATTTCCTGCTTTGTGGTACCTTTGGGCATGCATTTTGACTTTTTCTCTATGAAAAGTAAATGATCCTATCCAAAACCTAGAGTTAGCATAATTAGAACATTATTATGAATTTGTACAGATTTTATGGCTGGAGTCTGGCTATTTTTTCAGTCATAATTCTAATGTAACTGTAGCATTAAAGTTAGCAAAGCATATTTGGAAAATGATAGTTTGGAAGGATGATTTTCACCTTTATTTACATGATAAATTTACACTCTGAATAATCTCTCTCTGAAAATTACAAGTAGATATATACAGAGATGAGTGGGGGGTGTTAATTCTTGAGCTAATAGCAGTATTAATACTTTAGATCAGATAACTGCAAATCCAGTTTTAAACATACACATTATTGCAAAAGAGTTTGGATTTTCTAAAACTGCCATGAGTTAAAATCTTCTAATTTCACAATTGGTTCAGACACATTAGCAGTATCTATAAATCCCAAATTACTATTAGCACTGAAATGTGTCTTAGATTATTCTAAATTTATACTGTTTTTATAAACAGTGCATTTTCATAAAACTGCATACTGACTATAACTATTATAGCTTTCCTAATAAAACATTATTTAGAGATATTGCAGCTTTAAGCTTTAATACAATCAACAGACTTAATCCATCCAAAGAAAAATAACAATGTATTGATGTATTCACTGCATCTCACTTCCTTTTTACATGTACTTAGGATTATAACTTTAGTTACATTTTAGTCTACATTTTTATGCACATTCAATTGGAAAAAGAATCTCACTGGAAACAATCGCATTTCTTTCTGAATAAACAAACAGAAGATTGCACTGTCAATTTATTGAGAATTTAGCGGTATTTAAAGTGGGGGTTAATTCTTCTAGATCATATCACTAATAAAAAAACCTTTGTGAATGTTGGCAAGGGTTATTTCATTCTAAAGATATAAAATCTAATTGTCAGGCATACAATAATCACAATACAACTGTTATAAAATCAGTGACATAGATAGGTTGTAAACCTATTGAGAGAATAGTGATCTCTTCACTTACCAACAAAAAATGAACTTTGGTGGGGAGAGTATTTCATAAAAAGAGCAAGAGTACATGTGAAAGGAAACTTTCCTACCCTTATATCTTTCAGGGTTTTAAAGTTTTTAAATTCAACAGTAACATTTTAAATTGGGACAGGAAACGGACTGAGAGACAATTTAGTCAACAAAGCGCCGACATCCTATGATTATTCTGAGCATCTCTGTTCTGGTCAGCTCTGCTTTGAATTAACCGACCTTTCAAAGGCAGATCCAAGTAAAAAGCATTACAGTAATCCAGCTGCAGGTCACAAAGCTTTGATAACTGATGCCAGATTGTTTCAGCCCAGGAAAGATTACAGCTGGTATATCACTCTGAGCTGATAGAACCCTAGTAAAGCATTGACTAATGCCAGGGTGTATATTATATATACAAGACCCTATAAGCACATATAATTCACATTACTTCAAAAGCAACTCAAAAAAATACCTCACTTAAAATAATAACTTGCTTCCACTATAAAACAGCAGCCACTGAGGGGAAAACTAGATATGCTTTGTCATTATTTTTTCTCTTTAGGTAAATAGGAAATCCTGGCTGAATATTGGTTATTGGTCATTATGTGCACAGTTAAAAAATATAATCTAAATACAAACAATCTAAAGATCATCCAGTGACAGACATCCAAAAATTCAAGGCCACAAATAATGGCTAGTCCTCCTGACCATAGCAGTCAATTTACCGAATCTTCCTGCATTCTCACTGCTAAGGACACAACACTCTGCAACTAAAATACACTTTATGTTTATAACTTACTTTCCTAGAAAGATTTTAAAAAAAAAATAGAACTCCGTAGAAGAGGGGTGGTGCTAAAATGTACTACTTACAATATCCAGCCCTTTTAAGCTACACAGAGTTCAAAGCTTAGACAATACTGTGCCTGAAGATACTGGCACGCCTGACATTTAAAACTATGAAATACCAACCTATTTTGAAATGGTCCAAATCATTAGTTGTGGAATTTTCCTAGCACTTTATGAATACCGCTGTTAATTGAGCAATTAACTTGAAACTGCAGAATGTGCTGTGATGGCATGATATGATATAAGCAGTGTAAAAGAAGCAGCAGCCAAGCAACTCAGTATGTTGAAAGATATTAATGAAGTGGCAAAATCTGCCAGAGGAAAAAAATAATAATGGATGATTTCAACAACCCCGATATTAACTGGCTGAATGACACATCTGTACATGGGTTGGAGAAGCAGCCTAGTGATTCTATAAATGGCTTCTTTCTGGAACATCTTCCTCTAAGAATACTGAAGGGAAGGGGGGGACAACACTGAATTTAGCAAGCACAGTCATACAGTGAGGTATATTACAAAATAAAAATGAAAACAAAACCAGATATATTAGCCACCAACAGGAGATAAAAGCAGGCACACAGATTACAGTCCCCATTTAAAATAATTACTCAGTTTGCAGGAGGTTTATAAAAATAAGGAAAACATGAAGATTGCCATTGATTATATGGAACTTCTGTAAAAACATGAAAGATATAGCAAAATTATTCTAACAGGGTTTTTTTTTTATTTAACAAAATCAGGATTTTTTGGTACCATCCAGTGGTGGGATTCAATTTTTTTTATTGCCAATTTTGTGGGCGTGGCTTGGTGGGCGTGGCAGGGGGAGGATACTGTGAAAAATCTCCAGTCAGAGGTGGTATTTGCCGGTTCTCCCAACTACTCAAAATTTCCATTATTGGTTCTCCAGAACTGGTCAGAACCTGCTGAATACTGCCTCTGGTACCATCCAATCCCAGAAACAGGTTTTACCATCAATTAATGGAATTACCAACAAAAAGCATGTCTTTGCATCTTACAGGCAAGGCTGAAATATATCAGAGAATCAGTGACGAAGAATAAAGTAATCCTTTTTCAAGCAAAAAATATTTATACAAAGTCATGAAAAGAAGTCAAGTGTCTAAGAATAAAAAATACATGTAAATTAGACAGACCTGGCAATTCTTATTATATTATCTTTGACTTTTCAAGCTAGCTAGAATGTGGAATATGTATTCATTCAAAATGTAAACAAGATCTGAAATGATTCAAGCAACTTTGGAATGATTAACCCAGTCACAATGATTGATGAGGAAAAATGTTGAAGCGCAGAAGGGAGAATCTATGGGTTGAATTTAGACTGAATTATGCTTTATGTTTTAGAATATGGCTATTGAAACAAATGCAGTTTTACTCGTCAGATCAAAATATTACAAAGCACTACACTGATCCACCGAGAAGTAGTAAAATATAACCAAGCAATGCTCTTTTAGCATATGTAGAAATTAGAATCAAAGTCAATTATGTCTAGAATAGAAATATTGAAATGAATGTGACAATGTGACTTAAGCTACCCATAATAATAATTCCACGAATTCCTATGTGACTTTTCTAAATAGGCTGAAATCTGGATCCAATCTCCTCTGTATTAATGGGCTTCATAAATAGTAATACTATTTTTATTCCTTGGTTTATTTCCATGGCATAATAACCTTTTTCAATTAGAAAAAAATGACATTTTTGTATGTGTACAATGAATAAAAATTCCCCAGACACGTTAATTTTTATAACCCAGTTATATAGTTCTTATTTTTAACTATCATTTTAATTCTATTTTCTGTTCCAGTTTGTTTATTCTAAGGAATTCTCTTCATTTTGAAGATAACGATTGCCGTGTCATTGTAATTTATTTATCACTTTTAAACTGTTTTGGTGGTTTCCAATTTTTTTCAAACCTGGAATTAATACAGGTTAGGTTAGTTCAAAGCAAATTGTTTAAATTTGTCATTGTCATATTCTGGAATTTGTTGATAAGTATTGATATCGGATTTATTCTTCAATATTAAAAAAAAGATGAAAAAAGGAAAAATGTGTTATAAATGAATTGATTCACCATAGCCCACTTATCTATAAAATAAAACTATAATTTCTACTAATAAAGTATCCACAATGCAACTTAATATCCATGGAAGCTAATTGCTTCAGATATTATCTTTATATGGTAAGTAATCAATAGATTTGATATTAGGATGTGAAGCTGTTCCTTAATGTACAGTAGGGGAAAAATGTTCTAATCTCTACTTTCTGTGCTGCAATGGCAAAACCAAAGGTCTGTCTTTGGGCATAACATACAACTGGGAAAGTGTATAATTTAATTTAGGGCCTTCCTACCCATCCATTCATCTACCCACCCTCACGAAAAAAAATCTGTCTCAATGAAATTGAGAATATTCTGAAATATGCTCTGCAGAAACAATATACATGCTACAAAGATGGCCCTTGACTTACAAATATTCATTTAGCAACCATTCAAAGTTGAAATGCCATTGAAAAAAGTAATATATGAACAATCCTTATACTTCTGACCGTTGCAGCATCTTCACAGGCTTATGATCAAAAGCAGAAAGCCAAAAGCAATAAAAGAAATTACAATTGTTACTTTCCTGATACTGAAAAGATAATTATTGATATACCAAAGAAATATTCCCAGAAACTTGTTACTTTGCTAATCACTACTGTGAAAGTTCTTCTGCCAATTCTTCTTGCCTCATTTTTCTTATTTATGAAACAAGACATGGTACCATAAGAGAGAGAAAAAATTCTGGAGTTCAACAAACAGAAATCAGGAGGCCTCTGAATAAAACAATGAAAGAACAATTTTCTCGTCAAATGTAAAGAACAGGTTTATGTTTTAAAAGACATTAAACAGGGAAACCACACAAGCTATTCTTAATACTGCTGATTGAGCAGTTTGATGAGTGATGCAATCCAGTACTGGAAGTAAAAGCTGTAAGAATGATTCACAAAACAAAAATAAACATGAACTATTAAAAAAAAATTATGCTGCATCGCATCAAGTAAACCAGCCTATTACCAACTGAAGTTAGTATAAAATAACTAGCTTGCTCTTGAAGTAGCACCTGGAAAATCCCATCAACAAAGCCATGGAGAGCAGCAGTGACTGCTGATATTATTACTGCTTCTGCATCTGAAGCAGATAACAGGTAATCAAATTTGGAAGGAACTTTGTAGATCATCAAGTCCAACCCCCCACCCAAGCAGGAGACCCTACACCATTTCTGACAAATGGTAGTCCTCTTCTTGAAAGTCTCAACTGGTAACTTCTGAGGGCAAGCTGTTCCATTGGTTGATTGTTCTCACTGTCAGAAAGTTTCTCCTTATTTCCAGTTTAAATCTCTCCTTGTTCAGCTTCCATCCATTATTCCTTATTTGGCCTAAAGGCGCTTCAGAAAATAGCTTGACCCCTTCCTCCCTATGGCAGCTCCTCAAATATTGGAAGACTGCTATCATGTCTCCCCTGGTCCTCCTCTTTACTAGATTAGCCAAGTCCAGTTCCTGCAACCATTCGTTGTATGTTTTAGCCTCCAGTCCCCTAATCATCCTGGTTGCTCTTCTCTGTACTTCTTCTAGAGTCTCAACATCTTTTTTATAATGTAGTGACCAAAACTGGGTGCAGTACTCTAGGTATGGTCTTACTGAGGCTTTATAGAGTCGTATTAGTACCTCCCTTGATCTTGATTGTATCTCTCTGTAAATACAATTTAGAACTGCATTAGCATTTTTGGCTGCTGCTGCACACTGCTGATGCATCTCCCTTTAAGCTGAGATTGATGTTCAGAAGGCTCAGACCAAAACCTGGCAAAAGAGACCCAAACAACAAGGGCCGGACACAGCTTGAACTGAAAATCCTCTCACCTTGCAGAACCAAAATTGCACATCAGGAACAAAGTGGCACAGAGCTTTTGACAATCGACTTGCATTATCCTGATAGGGGGAGACAGGTATAAATCTTCAGTATAAAGTAGCACAAGAAACAATCCTGTAATCTGTCCTGAATGTTCACAAATTATTTAAAGAAAAATCCTTTGGATTTATTTCCACTTCTTATCAATCTATGCATTTGTGGTAGTAAAAGCCCCCAATCCCCCCAAAAATGAGTTCACCTTATGACTTCATATGTATGTAAAGCCCATGTCACACTGCCCAACGGATGCAAAAAGGACACAACGGACGAGCAAAATGTTCCATCCGCTGTTATCCGCTCTCAAAAGGGGCAAAAATTTGCATAACCAGAGCGGATAACACGGACGCGGAGAGGACGCAGGGCGGATGGAAAGCGGATGTGGAACGGAAGCCTAGCGGATGGAAACGGATGGAAGCGGATGGCACATCCGCAGGGCTTCCGGGGGCCCTCAGCAAAGCGGACGTGGAACGAATACAGCGGATGCACAGCGGATGCACAGCGGATGAAGCAGATGCACAATGGATGCACAGCGGAAGCCTTGCGGATGCCGAGCGTTAATTGCGCATGCGGGGAGGATGCATTGTGTCAGCCCTGCGGATATAACGGAAGCAGCTCGGAAGCAGGTCGCCATTCAGAGGAAAGACCTGCTGCCGGACGGATTGGCTGCCTTGCCTGTCCTGCCTGCATGTCTGCCTGCAAGCCTTGCTGCCAGCCTTGCTGCCAGGCGTGGTGCCAGCCTGCCTGCAAGCCTTGCTGCCATCCGGTCTGCCTGCCAGCCTTGCTGCCTGCCTTCCTGCCAGCCTTGGTTCATGTCTGCCTGCCAGGCTTGGTGCCTGCCTGCCTGCAAGCCTTCCTGCCAGCCTTGGTTCCTGCCAGCCTCCCTGCCAGCCAGCAACCCCACAACCATGCAGAAGCACAGCAAGCCTCAGCCATCTGCTGCCAGCCCTTGCAAGAGGGACAGGGCTACCATCCCACCCCCTGGCCCTCACTCTGATTCTGCTGGGGCTTCTGCAGCACAAGCTCGCTCTTCTGGGGCTGGGGCTTCTGCTGCTTCTGCTTCTGGAGGAGCTGATGAAAAGCACTCCAGCACCAGCCACCTCCACAGCACCTGGACCCTTCACCCTGAGACTGAGCGACCAAGAGGACTGCCAGAGACTCATTTTTGTTTTATAGCTTGTTGTTAATAAAGTCTATTTTTGATTCACACACTTGCTTCATTTCTTTTTTTTAATAAAGTCTTGCTGGAAACTTTTAGAAATGGTTTAAGCCTTTGCATGCTTGTGGGATGGGTAAGGATAGCTTTGGGATGGGTTAGGATACCTGTGGGATGGGTAATAGCTGTGGGATGGGTTAAGATAGCAGTGGGATAGATAAACCTCCAATGCAAGCATAGTGGGACTGTATGGTCCACCCTCCCAAGTGCCACACCTATGGCCCCTTATTATCAATAATAATGTAATAATTATCCACACATGTCAACATAAACACAACTCTTTATTAAACGCCCTGTTCATTGTAGGCCAACCAAACATACATGGCCCAATCTCATCCGTGTGATGAGACAGGCTGAAGAAAGCACCCATTAATCATCTATCATCCTGTCTTGCCACTCCACTGCTCCAGCTGGGGAGTTGCACCATTGTCTCAGGAGGTTGAGATGCTTCTTCACTTCATGTGAGGCTCTATTGGGGCCTTGCACATCCTCAGTGTCGATCAGGTTTTGCCCTTGTCCCCATTCCCCAGGCTCCATGTCCCCATTGCCTTGATGGAGGTCCACAAGCCTATTCTGCAAGACTGGGTAGCAGGTGCGCATGAGATTGTGCAGGATGCAGCAAGCTTCCACGATCTCTGGGCAATGCTGCATGGTGGTGAGAAGTACCTGGAACCTGTTGGCCAGGATGACAAAGGCGTTCTCCACCACCCGCCTTGCCCTGGACAGCCTGTAGTTGAAGATCCTCTCTTCATGGGTGAGGAGTCTGGAAGTGTAGGGCTTCATGAGGTAGGTTGTGAGGGAGAAGGCATCATCCCCCACGATGAAGTAGGGCACATCTTGTGTGTCGTTGGGCAGGAGTTCTGGATCTGGGAAGCCCACGATGAGGCTGCATTCCAGCTCCTCCTTGAGGTAACTGGTGTTGTATACCTGGGCATCTGAAGATGAGCCGTTGCCTGAAGCATTGATGTACATGAACTTGTAGTCAGCATCGACCATGGCGAAGAGGATGATGCTGAAGAAGCCCTTGGAGTTGAAATAAGTGGACCCCGAATTGGCTGGAGATTTGCAGGCCACGTGCTTGCCATCGATGGCTCCAACGATGTGGGGGAAGTTCCACCTCTGATACCACTGCTCTGCAACTTTCTTCCAGCCTTCTTCAGTGGAGGGGTACTGGAGTAGCTCCTCCTTGTATTCTTCTATGATGGCCTGCACCACTTCTCTGACCCCAATGCTGATGGTGTTGGGTGGCACCCTCCAGCCGTACTGCATGCTCCTGTAGGAGGTCCCTGAGGCCAGGTGGCGCAGAGTGAGTGCCACCTTGAGCCCAGGTTCCAGGCTGGGCCGGAAGCTGGTTTTTACCTTGGTCAACCTGGGTGTCAGCCACTGCACAACTTCGTCAAACATGGCTGGAGGCATCCTCATGAAGTTCTGGAATGCCCGAGTGTCTTCGTTCCTGAGCTCCACCATCAGCTTGTTGTACAGTCCGTCCTCTGCTCTTCTGGCGAACCATCTTCGGACCCAGACTCTTTTTGGCTGCCTCTTTTTCTTCTCGCAGTAGAGTTCACAGAGCCTGCAGATGGCTTCGCACTGTTACAGAACGATGGTGGCTGCCGAAAGGACTTTGTTACAATCCACGGTGGACATGACTGGATGCTGTGGAAGAGGAAGAGCCAGATGAAGGCTGCAGAGGTCTGCACTGCTGGGCTGCTGTTCTGAAAGTGAGATGCAGATGAGTTGCTCCCCCTTTTTATTGGAAATATAAGTTTTCCGCTAGGCATCCTCTAGGCATCCTATAGACATCCTTAATATCCAAGATAGGTCCCCTCTGCGAATGTTTTTTTCCATTTTAAACGCTTTGTTTCCATGCTGCATCCGCTAGGCATCCGTTCTGCATCCGTTCTGCATCCATTCCGCTTCCTCCCTACATCCGGGCAGATGGGAGTTGCGCGGATGCGTAGCGGATGCCTAGCGGATATAGCGGATGCGTAACGGATGCGTAGCGGATGCCTAGCGGTTGCAGAACGGACGAACTGGATACATTTTCCACGCAAAAGTTTTGGGCAGCCCAAAACTTTCGGAGCGGATGAAACGTCAATAAACGGATGCTGGACGGATAGAGAGGAAGCAAAACGGAGGCAGTGAGTACATCGCGTTTTCCAACGGATGGCAAGCTTTTTTGTCCGTTTTACATCCTCTTTGCATCCGTTGGTTCAGTGTGACATGGGCTTAAACTGCATGGACTACCAAATAACAGAAATATCCCTATCACCCACAATACTCAGGAAATGCTTTAAGTGCCCTTGTAAGAAAACATGTTGTAAACCAAAGATTTATACTCTAGTTATGTTTTTGCTCAGGACTATTCAGTTTTGCTGGGATCCCAGGAAACATTGTAAGTGTTTTATATTAATATTGTATCTTTAGAGAGACTTGATTGTTTTAGGTGAGCCACATGTTCTGCTAAGATAAACATTTTCTTTTTAGGGCTGTGCAAAGCATTCAACAGATCATAGTGCAAACCAAGCCTTAAAACAACATTTTCTCTAAAAGGGACAGTATAGAGCCATGGTGGCACAGTGGTTAGAATTCAGTATTGCAGGCTAACTCTGCCAAGTGCCAGCAGTTCAATTCTCACTGGTTCAAGG
Source organism: Laticauda colubrina (assembly GCA_015471245.1). Classification (NCBI taxonomy): domain Eukaryota; kingdom Metazoa; phylum Chordata; class Lepidosauria; order Squamata; family Elapidae; genus Laticauda; species Laticauda colubrina. The sequence continues at coordinate 2,285,383 of BLBF01000054.1, forward strand.
TTGACTCAGCCTTCCATCCTTCCCAGGTAAGGATCCAAATTGTTTGGGGCAATATGCCGACTCTTAGAGAGGGTTGTAAAGTACCGTGAAGCAGCATATAAGTCTAAGTTCTGAGTGCTATTGCTCTAGCTGTTTCAATTTGATCAAATACATGTGTGCACAGCTGCTTCACTTTGCTAGCCATTTCAGAGGAAACACTGTTTTTACATGCACCCATATATCCATGCAATTAGGGATAGTTTTCCGAACAGCAATCCAAGCCTTCCAAAAGATAGTGCTATTTTAAGGCTTTGAAGAGGTTTGCTTCGCTAAAGCCGATGCATTCTATTGTAGCATCCCTTTGGATGCTTTGCAACTCTTAGCTTTTATTCATTGTTCATTTTTAATATTAAGTATGAAAGAGGGATATGGAGAGGGAAAAAAGAGTGTAAAAAAAATAAAAGTGAATTTCTGTTCGATCAATTTTACATATATGTTCACATATTATGCACAAATGATTTCTTTACATTTAGATGAATTTAATGAAACTTTAAAAGAGGAAACAAAATACAGATAATAATTCATATAGAGTTCATCAACATATATTCAGATCAGATTTCTAAATAGTCCCCCTAGTATTATCTTGATCAAACAAGGGGCTAAGTGAGTAAAAGCTCTCTTTTACCTACCATAAACTTCTATCACCAGGCTTCTAAACAGCACAGTTATTTATTATAGATCTCATCCATCCACTGAGCCGTTAACCTTTTACCGCACCATCTACTATGATGAATGAATGGCTAGAGCTAAGTGATTTTGTTTTTATACCAGCAGATGAATCAATTGCCCCTTGAGATATTTGGAGGGGGCACACAGCACTAAAATATGTACAAACATACGCACACTATTGAAAAGGAAAAAGAAAAAACTAAACCATCTTTGATTCCAGTTAATAAATTCAATTCAGTAACAATTCATTCAAGGTCAGGATCATTTTAGGAAAAAAAAAGTCTGCAATGATTTTCACAAAGCGAAGAGGTTTTGCTCACCAGTCCCTACAATCTTGATATGTATCCCAAAGATTATGATGGTAAATATGTAATTTAATTTACCTTTACCTTGTACAAAAATGTGTCTTCTAAAACAGTATAGAAATACTGACAGATCAGTCAACAAGCAACCACAGAAGTTTTCCAATGAGCAATAACCCCAAACTTTCAACTTTTGTTTTAAGAGGTGTCAGTCATGGTTAGGTGTGTTGTGCCCCCATTGCACCATTACTTGGATCATGTCAGTGTGCACATGGTCACTCGTGCCCCAGTCATCTCTTAACGTATAACAGCAATTTGCTCTACCTGGGACTACCCTCGAAGAGTATTTGGAAGCTGCAGCTGGTGCAGAATGTGCATATTCCTGGGAGCCCCGAGAGCTGCCCATACACCGCTATTGCATGTGCTGCAATGGTTTCCAGTTTGCTTCCAGACCCAATTAAAGATGTTGGTTGTTACTTTTAAAGCCCTACATGGCATGGGTCCAGAGTATGTGAGAGCCATCTTTTTCTAACTAGCCCTCCCCATTTGCTTAAGACCTTAAGAGTCCTACCACGGATTCAATTCACTAAGGAATTCTAGCAGATGGGTTTAAGGAGAAGAGCTTCTTCTACTGTCACCCCTTCCCCCATCCTTTGGAACACTCTACTACTGGAAATGAGAACTGCTTCTACTCTTTTGGCCTCCTGGAAGGTTATTAAAACTTGACTTTGCCAGTTGGCCAGGGACCTCAATTGGGACACTCATTGCTGGAGTGGGACCCATTATGTTATCCCATAATTGCTGTGATTAGGTAAGAGTGCATCTACCAAAAAAAATTAAAAATTGAGTAAACCAGACTGGCATTTTAACCAGCTCTGTTATTTCAAAAACAGCTATATTTCTAAAGATCAAAAAACCTATCCTACCAATATAGATAAAGTTCATCATCAGTTTACAATGTTGCCCAAAATGGCACAATAGTTGAGAAACTATTCCTGCAAGAAATTCTAGAATTGTTGTGATCATCTGGAGGAAACAATGATATGAAGTGGTGGGATTCAAATTTTTTTACTACTGGTTCTGTGAGCATGGCTTGCTGGGTGTAGCAGGGGAAGGATACTGTAAAATCTACAGTCAGAGGTGGTATTTGCCGGTTCTCTGAACTACTCAAAATTTCCACCACCGGTTCTCCAGAAGTGGTAGGAAGTTGCTGAATATCATCTCTGGATGTGAAGTAGCAGATGACAAGTCTCCAAACTACTATAGTTCTTCTACCTAAACCCATTTCTGCCACAGAACTGTCTTAATAACAGGAGCAATAAAAGGAGCAAAATTTACTTGCCAAATGAAGACATCTACAACAGGGGTGTTAAACACAAGGTCCATGAGCCAGATACGGCCCATGATATGGTCAGATCCAGCCCATGGGGCCATCCTGGAAAATGTAAAGGGCTCACTCATATTGCTTCAGCCTAGTCTATCCAATGATTGGAAACATCAGACCAATGTGCCTTTGGCCCAGTTTACCCAATGCAAAGAGGAAACATCAGGCCACCAGGGCTTCAGCCTGGTCTACCCAATGTGAACAGGAAACATGCCAGCAGTTTGGGGCATCGCATCAAGCTGCCCACACACACCCAGCCAGTCATGCCCAATGAATAGCATCAAGCTGGCCACACATACCCTGTTGCACACCCAACCTGCCTAGCCCCCCAGTCTACAACAATGTAGCGAGTCTGGTCACAGGGACTTTACAATAACAGTAAATCCCCCCAAAACCCATTTACTAGCTTATCTGATAGACTCATGATGCCAAAGGAAGCCTTGGAATTCAACATAGAAGACATTCCTTGTAGCAGGACAAGATTAGCACATATCAAAGCTGCAAAATGAATAGTATGGTCTACTCTTCTAGGTTGTTAATTACATATTCTTACATATGGCCACAGTATGCCTTGGCATAAACAGAGTTTCTAATTAAAATGTGCCTTCTCCAATTGCATTTTAAATTGGTGTATGTATGTATCTATGTATGTATGATAAATGAGAGAAATAAGTTATAGTTCAGTTATCTTTAATAAATGCTTATTAATGAAGCAGACAAGGGTCAGAAACTCATTGCATTCTCATCTTTTTGCTTTACTTGATATCTTCAAATGCCAAATGAGATATACTATATATTTCTGGGACAAGGCTGTCAAACTCCTGGCTCGCAGGCCAGATGTGTCATGTCCCTGCCATGCCCATGCCCAGTTTAGCAAAGGGGAAGAAAGTCCCAATATATCATGTGATGCTGCCATGAATTTGACACCTCTGTTCTAGGACATTGCTTAAGTATGTCAACCTTCAAGAATCTTTCTTCTGCTTGTCTTTCCAGCTGCCATAGTCATGGGGGGAGGGAGGATAAATTGGGCTTTGTGGGGGGGGGGGAGTGCTGGAGACTTTAGTGAATGAATTATAACACTTGGAGAAAACTTTTTTGTTTATGCTTACTTGCTTACTGCACAGCACAGCAACTTATCTAACTAGGCCAATTATCTCAGCAGCCAGATGTTTGCATCACCACCTGAAGATGCCCCACATGACATTATACACATCTCAGATTGGATGGACTATTTGAACTATTGTGGGAGGGAACATTGCCATAACCTTGTATGTGTGATTTTTGCGCCTTATATCTCAGATCTTGAATTCTTTTGATGCTACCACTTGATTTCCAGTAAAAGTCCTTTTCTCTGTAACAATGGAGTCTAAGGGTGCCTTTCTTGGATTTTGAATGGAGCCTCACCTGACAAAGCATTTCTAAGGCCCTACAGTTTCATGGGAAAGTAGGATATATAGGAAATAAGATATTCCTTTCTCTAGACTTCACCTAATCAGCTTCAGCAGGCATCAGGGAACATCATTTTATTAGGAGGTAGAAACACTCACTATAGGTTGTTCTCAATTTAAAACCACAGTTTCCATTGTTAAGCAGACTGCTTGTCAAGGGAATCACAACCTTTTGCTACAGCTGTTAATTAAATTGCTGCAATTAAGTGACACATGAAGCCATTAAGCAAGTCTGCCTTCTCCCATTGACTTGCTTGTCAGAAGATGGCTAAGAAGGTCTCAGATGGTGATTTAGCCAGTAAAAAACAGGTGTGGGATGTTACCGGTTCTGCCTGGCTCTATAGAACTGGTAGCTCTGAAGAGTAGCAGACAGAGAACTGGTTCTGTGTTTGCTGCTGTTTGGCCCAGCCACCCACCCGGGCTCTTACCTGTCCTTTATTACCTGCTTTTTCAACCTCAGCTGCTTTGCGCGGCACAGTTGAGGTTGAAAAAGCAGGGGGAAAAGTGGCTTTTCAAACGCTGCACACCTGCGCGCAGCGCTTTTCAGTTGTCCTGGCGGCACAGCTTAAGGTTTTTTACACGCATGCACAGCACACGTCAGGCATGCACACGCAAAATGTAGTCACTGAACTGGTAGTAACACAGGTTGAATCCCACCCCTGGTAAAGATCCATCCTCAAGTGAATATTCCAATATGAGTAATCACAGGGAAGAAGAGGCTTCCAGTAGATCTCCTTGCATAGACCATTCATGACTGCATCTCTGGTTCATAATACTTATTTTAACCATGGTGGATTCTATGTATGCACTAGAACCAAAAACTTCTAAGCATTTTTAATAACCTAAAAAAAAATTTTATTCATCATGGAAAAATAGTTTTTTAAAAATAGTACTTACAAATACACTAGAAAACAAATCCAGGTACCCAGAATTCACTGCAAGTTTCTTTCGAATTCATGAAACTTATCTGCAGAGTAAGGGGGAAAAAAACAAAAGGAAGAACAGTTAAAGTCAAGACTATGTTTATAAAAATCTGCTTTCTAAATAAATATGCAAAGCTTGCTAACCTGCAAAAAAAGATGTATTAATCTGCTGGAATTTGAAGAACAGTAGAGAGACACCTTTCAATGATGAGGGTAGAAAAATGGTTTCCCTCATCTAACAGGCCGCATGGTTTCTATAAAGGGGCAGAATCACTACTCTGCCAGCCTTTTTGCTCCAATTCTAGATTAAATTAAGTGCAAGATCAGTCAAACCACTCACTGTTACTCCCTCGCATGCAACAGATTTTCAAATCATAACAGGGTCAATTAGATCTGATGGTTAAGGTGCTGGCCCAGGAACCAGGACTGTGAGTTTTAATCTGTCTTGGCATTGAAAGCAGGTTGCATGGCTTTGGGCCAATCACTCTCTCACAGCCCAACAAACTTCACAGGGCTGTTGTGGGGAGGTAGAAGGAGTATTAGGTATGTTCACCACCTTGAGTTATTTATAAATAATAAAAGTGGAATAAAATAAAATAAATAAATAAAAATAAATAATGCATAAAAATATCCGTTTCTCTTTTAGTTAGTATTAGTACTAATTAGTACTAATTTGCAATGTATTTTTCAGATATTTGGGGATAAAATTTTACTTTTATCTTTGTATACAGCAAACCTATCCATGATTTATTTATAACTAAATATGTAAATATATATGCTGCCTAGACTCTTGATTCTAGACAGCTTGCAATCATAAATAGCAAATGTACAAATCAAAAATAAGTTATACTTCCCAATGCCTTCCTACCACTATCTGCCTAATTCAAATTCTCCTATGGAGAAACACACTTTTACATTCTTCCTAAAGCCCCTGTCACACTGCACCAATGGATGGAAAGAGGATGTAAAACGGAGAAAAACACTTGCAATCCGTTGGTTAACGCAATGCTTCCATTCTGTACTCACTGCCTCCGTTTTGCTTCCTCTCTATCCGTCCAGCATCCGTCTATTGACATTTCATACGCTCAGAAGGTTTTGAGCTGCTCAAAACTTTTGAGGGGAAAATGTATCCAATGCATCCGTTCTGCATCCTCTAGGCATATGGGGGACATCCGTTATGCATCCATTACGCATCTGCTATATCCGCTAGGCATCCGCTGCGCATCAGTGCAACTCAAATCCGTTCCAGCGGTAAACGGATGCAGGGAGGAAGCGGAACGTTAGTAGCACGCAGCGTTAGTAGCATGGACGGAGAAAGGATGAAAGCAGATGCAGCTACGCATCCGCGTCATCCGCTACGCATCCGCTCTGCATCCTCTACGCATCCTCTATGCATCCGCTCTGCGTCCACTTCCATCCGCTAGGCTTCCGTTCCGCATCCACTTTCCATCCACTCTGCGTCCTCCCCCCGTCCGTTCCTTTCCATGTTATCCGCTCTGCTTATGCAAATTTTTGCCCCTTTTGAGAGTGTATAACAACGGATGGAACATTTTTCTCGTCCGCTGTGTCCTTTTTACAAACGTTTTGCATCCGTTGGGCAGTGTGACAGGGCCTTTAGTTTACAGTTGCCCCATTCAGGGACAAGCTGAGATTCTTCTCTAGTCTCTCTCACAAAATGGGAGATGGTAAAATTCCAAAGGTACTTATCCAAAAGGCAGCTGGACTTGGGTTTTTTTCCTTGAAAATGTTTCACTTCCCATCCAAGAAGCTTCTTGGGAAGCAGAACATTTTCAAGGAAAAAACCCAAGAAATTCCAATTGCCATTTGGAAAAACATCTTTGGGACAACCATTATGTTGATGACTGAAAATCTCAATAGATGAAATGGTAAAATATATTGGGTGGGTGCCAAAAAATAAATGCTGTTAAGAGTTTTTTAAAATATTTTTTTGGTTTTGAAGCCAGCTACCAGGTGAGGACATCTGATAGTTCAGAGTGAAGTATCATCAATATATACTTTCCCATAATACCTAGATTTATGTCTCAACTCTAATCTTGTCATGATGTCTTGAAGTCTCAGTGTCTGGAGCCTGTGGGAACAACAGGCTTCCGCAAAATCCTAGCAAGACCAAGAGACTTCAGGTTTTCGGGTCCCTATATTCTACCCCAAACAGAAACAGTGTCCAATTTGGAGGCTTTACTGGACTCACTGCTCCTGTTCAAAGAGCAGGTGGGATCCAAGGCTATGAGAATTTAGCTATATGTTGTGTATCTATTGTGCCTATTCTTGGACCAAGAAGCCCTGTTCACAGTCATCATGCCCTTACCACTTTCCAATCTGACTTCTGCAAATCTCCATAGACTGCCCTTGAAAAGCATTTGGAAGCTTCAACTGATGCAGAAAGCAGCAGGGCAAGTAATTATGAGTACTTTTCATTCAACTCATGTGACATATTTGTTCTGCAAATTGTTCTGATTTCCTGTATGATTCCAGGTTCAATTCAAGATGTTGATATGAGCTATATGTCCCTCATGGCATGGGGCCAGGTTACTTGCAGTTCCATTTTTCTCAGCTATATCTCCTTACCCTGTGAGATCTGGTAGAAATGGCATGCTCTGATCCAGTGGTGGGATTTATTTTTTTTTACTACTGGTTCTGTGGGCGTGGCTTAGTAGACATGATAGGGAAAGGATACTGTAAAATTTCCAGTCAGAGGTGGTAGTAGTTGCCGGTTCTCCGAACTACTCAAAATTTCCGCTACTGGTTCTCCAGAACTGGTCAGAACCTGCTGAATACCACCTCTGCTCTGATCCCCTTCCTGATTGACGCAAAACGTATGCATAAAGGACAAAGTGGAGGAGCAAAATTTCGGGGGTGGCTCCATCCGTTTTCATCCACTCCAAAAATTGGCGAAAATTTGCATAAACAGAACGGAAAAGAACGGATGTGGGTAGTATGTAGTGGGGATGTTAAACGGATGTTGATCGGAAGCCTAGCAGATGAAAGCAGATGGAAGCAGATCACACCTCCGAAGGGGTTCTGGGGGAGAATTTCGAAGCGTAGAATTCCGGACGCATAGCGGAAGGGGCGGATACATAGCGGATACATTACGTACACCTATAGGAAACAAAGGGGATGCCGCGCAGATGTGTATTGGATGCAAAGCGTTCACCGCGCATGCGGGACGCGAATTGCGTCCGCTCCGCAGAAATAAAAGGATGCAGCACCCACAGAGTCAGCATACAGGGGAAAGACGTGCTGCCAGATACATCTTGCAGGAACACCATGGTTCATCAGTCAGGCAATAAAGTTTAATAAAGTTTATCTTTGCTTAAGACACTTAATAAAGTTTACTTGGTTCATTTTGTTTACTTAATAAAGTGTTGGTAAAAACTTTGAAAAAATGGTTAAGCCTTTGCATGCTTGTGGGATAGATAAGGATAGTTGTGGGATAGATAAACCTCCAGTGCAAGCATAGTGGGACTGTATGGTCCACCATCCCAGCTGCCACACATCTGGACCTTTATTATCAATAACAATTTATTCATTGATCAACACATTTTAAAATAAACAAAGCTCTTTATTAATGCCCGATTCATTGTAGGACCACTCAACATACATGGCCCAATCTCATCAGTGTTATGCAACAGTCTCAAGAAAGCATCCATGAATCATCTATCATCCTGTCTTGCCACTCCACTGCTCCAGCTGGGGAGTTGCACCAGTGTCTCAGGAGCTTGAGATGCTTCTTCCCTTCATGTGAAGCTCTGTTGGGGCCTTGTACATCCACAGTGTCTATCAAGTTTCATCCTTGTCTCCATTCACCAGGCTCCATGTCCCCATTCCCTTGTTGACGGTACATAAGCCTGTTCTGCAACACCAGGTAGTGGGTGCGCATGACATTGTGCAGGATGCAGCAAGCTTCCACGATGGTCCTCACAGTCTCTGGGTCATGCTGCATGGTGGTGAGAAGTATCTGGAACCTGTTGGCCAGGATGCCAAAGGCGTTCTCCACCACGCGTCTTGCCCTGGACAGCCTATAGGTGAAGATCCTCTCTTCACGGGTGAGGTATCTTGAACTGTATGGTTTCAGGAGGTAGGTTCTGAGGGAGAATGCATCATCACCAATGATGAAGTAGGGCACATCTTGTGTGTCATTGGGTAGGGGGTCTGGATCTGGAAAATCCATGATGAGGTTGCGTTCCAGCCCATCCTTGAGGTCACTTGAGTTGTATACCTGGCCATCTGCAGCTGACCCGTTGCCTGAAGCATCAATGTAGATGAACTTGTAGTCAGCATCAACCATGGCGAAGAGGATGATGCTGAAGAAGCCCTTGTAGTTGAAATAAGTGGACCCTGAGTTGGCTGGTGCTTTGCAGGCCACGTGCTTCCCATCTATGGCTCCAACGGTGTGGGGAAAGTTCCACCTCTGATACCACTCTTCTGCAAGTTTTCTCCAGCCTTGTTCAGTGGTGGGGCACCTGAGGAGCTCCTCCACATATTCTTCAATGATGGCCTGTACCACTTATCTGACCACTTTGCTGATGCTGTTGTGTGGCACCCTCCAGGCATACTGCATGTTTCTGTATGTGGTTCCAGAGGCCAGGTGCCGCAGAGTCAGTGCCACCTTCAGTCCAGGGTCCAGGTTGTGACGGAAGTTGGTGCTAGGCTTGGTCAACCTGGGTCTCAGATGCTCTACAAGTTCGTCAAACATGGCTGGTGTCATCCTCATGAAGTGATGGAATGCACGAGGGTCTTCATTCCTCAGCTCCACCATCAACTGGTCATACAGTCCAAACTCCATTTTTCTCACGATCCATCCTCGGACCCACACAGCTCTTGGACGTCTCCTTCCTTTCCTTCTGTGTAAAACTTGATACAGTCTGAACAGGTTTTGGTTCTGGTGATGAATGAGCGCAGCTATCATATGGACTGTTTCATCCTCCATGGTGGAGAACAATTGATGATGTTGAAGACCAAGACCAAGGGTGATGAGGTCTATACACCATAGCTGCTGGACTCATACTGAGATCCAGATGATTTTCTCCCCCTTTTTATAGAAAATATTGGTTGTCCGCTAGGTGTCCTTCTACATACTCTAGACATACTCCAGACATCCTAAATATACGAGATACATCCCAGATACAAACGTTTTGTCCGTTTTTAATACTTTATATACGAGATTCATACACTTACATCATTTCTATTTCCGTGCTACAAACGCTGTGTAGATGCTCTGTGCACCTTTTGTTTCCTCCCTCTTTCCGTTTTTCAGCTGCAGCGGATGTGAGTTGAGGGGATGGCCAGAGGATACCAAGAGGATACAGCGGACGTTTAACGGATGATAACGGACATAGAATGTTTGTTGCCCGTATATGTCGTGGATGTACATCGTACGCGGAGATAAGTTCATCCATTCAAAAAGTTTTGTGCAGCTCAAAACTTCTTGCGCGGATGAAATTGCAGTGGACGGATGCTTGACGGATAGAGCGTATGAAACACGTATGCAGTGAGTACACAACAAATGCATAGCGTTTTCCAACGGATGGCAAGCTTTTTTTAACATTTTACAACCTCTTTGCATCCGTAAGTGCAGTGGGACCAGGCCTTAGGCAGTGTCTGTTAAGCCTGGGTTCCCCAACCAGGGTTAGGTAGACAAGCTAAATAGAATGTGCAGCGTTAGTCAGATAGGCACACAGATAAATGAGTGAGCTAAGCTTGTATGTTTATTAACATACAGTAAAAATAACAGATACGCTTGTGCTATCAAGAATATAGTTTATTCCATTATAAGTTAATAGCATAGTCAAATAACAGTCCAATAGTCATGTATCATGTAGTCAGTCCATTCAGGGATATTCAGTTAGCAAAGTCCATGTAGAATATCCTATGTCAGTTCACTTACAAATCAGTCCTTTGTTGTCTCTCCCATTCGAGCAATGCAGTCTTGATTCCAAGCAGTAATCAGGGATCATCAAAGCCAGAGTAAATAAGCTGTAGACTTGCTACTTTTATATTGTTTTCATAACCACTCCCTTAATTGCTATTTCACAGTTAAAGCTGCAGACACTTTAACATACACTAACTATGATTCAAAGTTATTATTTCACCTAAACCAGTTAGGGTAAACAATGTTATCCCTAACAGTGTCATTTGGAGGAAACATTTTCTGCATGTTGGTTGCCCTCTGGACCATTATTCCCCAGAGATTATTACCCCCTGACATTCATAATCTTATGTTGTTGATTATGTTGTCTGATTTTAGCTGAATCCCCTTGTTTTTTATTTATTAGTTTGCTGTTTTTATTTTGTTTTTATTTCCTGTTAGCTGCCCAGAGTCATATGTTTGAGATTGGTAGCCATATAAATTAAACAAACAATAATTCAAACTCTTAGATGTTTCAACATTCATATTACTAGTAATAATTTTAATTAATTCAATTAATCCATTAGTGATCTAATAAAAATCATAACAATAGTATAAAAAAACACAATGTTATAATTTTTTCTAGGACAAATTGTATCAGAGGTACAAGTCTGAAGTCCTTTGGCTTAATTATTTGTGGTCCTGGCCTGACTGTGGAAAGTTATATTAATACAATGTGGTCAGTATTAAACCTCATTCCATTTTTTTTCTTCAAAAATGTCTCTGATTTCTGTCTAGAAAGGTAACAGATGCAACTCCAAGCCACAGGTTTCCCTTATAGCATTGTTTTTTCTTTTTCTTGTACAAATGAGTCACTTTATGCCTCTAAATATCTTAGTTTCCTCTCTACAGAATTCTTGTGTGTTAGATGGTAGTTTCACATGAGTTTATTTTTATTGTTTGGTCTGTATGCAGCTGTTTTAGTTTCTGAGACAACAAAAAGCACTTTGTTAAAAGCTCCTTGATTCTTTCCAAGACATGAGCCTGGATACCCGTAATATTATTCTGAAAATTGAAATGAATATGAGGCCTTGCTAGGATTGAAAGCATTTACTACACCACTGAATTGTTCACAAGTGATTATATTAAAGATGGAATTGCATCCAAATATGTATTAATTTTTTTAGAGTTTAGAAGCATACCATAAAACTGCAAGTGTGACAGGTTCTTGCCCAGAGGTTTTCTGAAATTCAAAATCATTATTTCAGAAAGATTCTTTTGAAGATTTTAATCAAAGCAATATTATCCAAATTCATTTTAGTATACAATATGAGATTGGAGGGGCCACCATGACAATAAAATGCAAAGTTGTACAAATATGTAGTTGTATTCTAATTCTATTTAAAAATGTTTCAGTGGCATATTAATATATTTTAATTTTCAACTTTTGCAAAATAAACACCATATAGAAACAATATTTTTTCTGTCACATTCTTTTCTACAACTATATCACAAAAACTGCACAAAATATGCTCTTTACTTTCGATTTCTAAAATGTAGGCAAACCCCTCCCCCACAAAAAAAATAAGCAGTTTAATACTGTGCAACAATATTACACATTACTGAATTGTTGGAGGGAGGGTTGCCCAAATTCTTAATATTTCAATCACTAATTTATGAGAAAGCATCCATTCATTTTTAAGAAATCACATCTTTTAGAAAAATCACTTTGTCTGATATTCCTGGAATTGTTTACTAAATTTCAGCATGATACTCATAATATTATTATAATGGGAAAAATATAGTCTTCCCTTTTTCTACGATGAAATATTGCTTGCATTCTGATATGAAGCCAAATCATGCTTTAATATTATTTGAATGAACCATGAAGAGACAATACATTTCATGGGAAAATGTGATAAATATACTGATTCAGGTTGACTAGTTATGATTTGAGCAAAATAAAGATTGATTCATTTATATACAACAGCAAATTCTTTTATTTTCTTTTTTACAAAATCTGAAATACATTAGAAAGCTGCATCATATAAGGAATTTCTTAGCAACTTTTATGGGTCTGGAAAAAGGGTATATACCAGCTATAACTCAATATAGAATCAACAAAATCTCATTTGTGATGATCAAAATTATGCTATTATATAAATTTGCAACCAGACCTGAATCTCATTATCAGATGATTTACACCATTACTGTGCTTTGGGGACACCAATTAAACAAGGACAGCAGTTCGTAAGGTCACAGCTAATTAAACCAAAAAAGTATAAATACACTTTAATATACACCACTCCATGTAGAGAATTTGGGAACAAAGCATCAACACTTCATAATGGGCTGCATAATTAAATATGAAGGTTAAATACACATAGACACTTAACTCAGCCTCTCTGTGTGTGTGTGTGCAACACATAGACACTTAACTCAGCCTCTGTGTGTGTGTGTGTGTGTGTGTGTGTGTGTGTGTGTGTGTGTGTGTATATGTGTATATATATATATATATATATATATATATATATATATATATATATATATATATATGCTGTTTAGCTTCCTT